>PVLA01003119.1:166675-228847 GCA_004027455.1 Hydrochoerus hydrochaeris
ATAAAATAGTATAAAGCCAATCAAGAGAATGAAAGCATTACAGGATTTCAAAAACAGGTAACAGTTACTATAATATCCAATTTTCCTCAAAAAAATTTGTCCATACTATCACACATAATAAAATTAAATAAAACACAATAGAACCAATCAAAACAAAAGAATAAAAGCATGCTATTACTTCAAAACAAGATGACAGTAAATCAGCAATGGCTACCATAATGTCTCGTTTTCTTCAAAATAGCTGTTCAAATCATCACACATAGTAAAATCAAAAAAACAAAACAGAATAAAACCAATTAAACAAATGAATGACAGCATTATAAAACTTCAAAACAGGATAATAGGAAACCAACCATGATTACCATAATGCATCCCATTATGCCCATATCATCAGACACAGTAAAATCTTAAAAACAAGACAGAACAAAGCCAAACCTAACAAAATTGTGAAAACAATACAAGAGTTCAAGATAAGATGACAAGAAATTAACAGTAGTTACCATCTTTCCCTCCCAGGTGTTTTCTCCCCTATCACTTTTACAATAACTATTTTGCTTTTTGGATCCCATTAACTCCTTCTGTTTTTATGCTAGGGTTCATTCATATGAGTTCAAACTGTTTCACCCATGAACATGATCTGCAGTTGTATCCATTTACCTACAAGAGCCTCAGGATTATTCTACTTTATAACCAGGTAGCTTTCCATTGTCTGAAAATACCGTATCTTTCTTATCCGTTCTGCACTTGATGGGCAAGTTACCCTTACTTTTTTTTCAGGTCTCCTGTCACATGGAACAATTGTTTTCTCTCCTTTAATTTTCAGTCTATGAATTTCCTTTCCAGTTAAATGTGTTTCTTTTATACAGTATATTGATGGATCTTGTTCCTTGATCCACTCTCCCTGTTTCTTTTTATTGCTGACCTGAGACCATCTACATTAATGGTTCCAACCAGCACACATTGGTTCATCTCTGCCATGCTCTCCTCCTGTTGTTGGCCCTCCAGTTTTCCCCTTCATTCAGTTGCCTGTCTTGTTTGGTGATCCTTCTTTGCTGCTGTTCCTGGAACCATGGTCATTTTTATGTCTCTCTAGAATACACTTTAGCACTCTCTGTAAGGTTCACTTGGTGGTCATGAGTTCCTTCAGTTGTTCTTTATCATAGAAGTATCTTATCTTTCCATTAATTTTGAAAGATAGTTTTGCAAGGTACATGGGTTGGAAGTTGTTTTCTTTCAGGATTTGAAACACTTCACTTCAAACTATTCTTGACTTGATGGTTTGTGTTGATAAGTCTGTGATGATTCTGATTAGTTTTCCTTTATAGGTGATCTGTTTCTTTTTCTCTAACAGCTTTTAATATTGTTCTTGTGCTGAATTTCTGGAATCTTGATTATTACATATATGGGTGTAGATTTACTTTGGTTATGGCTAGTTGTAGTCCTATATGGCTCACTTATCTGTATGCCAGATCCATTTCCCATGTTTGGGAAGTTTTCTTCTATTACTTCTGTGACTATCCTTTTAATTTCATTTGTGATGACCTCTGCTTCTTCACTGATGCCTATCACTTATAAACTATGCTTCTTTGGATCATCTTGCAGCCATTATTTCCTGATTCTGCGTTATTTTTAAGAGATCTTTCCTTTCACGATCACTAGCTGCAATCCTATCTTCAAGGTTTGAAAGTCTATCTTCAGTCTCTTTCAAACAGTTTTGCCAGGTTTTGATTGACTTTTTAATTTCCTGGATCTCTCTTTGAATCTGTTTTATGCATTATAATTCCTTTCTACATTGTTCATTCAAGGTTTCCATCATTTTCCTATGCTCTTCTTTTTTTAACCTATGTCTTCTTTAGATATGCTGAGCAATTCTTTCATTATGTTTGTGATTTCTTCTTTTACCTGAGACATTGTTTCTGATTTTACAATCTCATGAAGTTGTTTCTTTACTTCAGTTGCTATCCTTGCAGAGATTTCAGGTGTGTGACTTCCATTTTCTTCAATGACTGTATCTGCCAGACTTGTTCTGTGTGTGCTGGAGGTCTGAGATTGCCTTTTGTTCCTTCATCTTGATGCTCTCCTGGGTTCCTCCCAACAAGCTGACTGTGGGACCCCACACACTTCCCACTTTGGCTGCCCCTCCATGGTGTAGGGGAATGGGATAGGCATCTGGGGTCCTCTGACCCTAGATTTACAGGGAGGAGGCAATGTGTGGGGTGGGCTTCTCCAGACCTGTGTAGCTACACTAGGGCTTCTCCAATGACCAGGTGTGTGTGGAGGCGGGGCTGCTTCTCTTGGCTAACATGTCTACACTGGGGTTCCTGTGATGTTGGCAGGCACAGAGAGATGCGTTTGCCTGATTCTCCCAGGGGGTGATGGCTGCCTGAAGGAACCAAGGGCCTCCAATGGTGGCCTACAGGTGCACGGGGCTTACCTGGCTGTGTGTTCCTGCTCTTGCTGTCTGCCCACAGGAAGGAGCCTTCTGGTAGCAGTGGCTGGCAGGTGGAGGCAGATTTGCTGGCTCTCTCTGACCGCACAGGCTGCCCATAGGAAGGAGCCTTCCAGTGGCGGCGCCCAGCAGGCAGAAGTGGATCTGTCTCAGCATCCTGATCTTCTAATTCTTAAATTCTGTCCTCACATTGGTCATTTGTGCTCTTAATATAATTTTAAACTCCTGGATTTCTGATTAAAATTTTTTATAGACTCTAATTCTTTATTAAATTGATCATTCATATTTTGCATCATTTTGTTTAGGTCAGGCAGTATTTTACTGTAAAGTGACTTGCAGAAAAGTAGGAACTGCCCTGTATGTTGCTTTTGTAAAGAGATGACATTTTTTAACCAAGCACCTGTTATCAAATTTTCTGTCAGTCACACCATTGTATACACCAGAAATACTGAAGGAGAAAATGATTGCTGTTCATAATGAATTGGTTTTCATGGCCTCATTTGAAATAATTGGTATAAGAATCTTGATATTTTATGTTTAGAGACTAATAAAAATGACATAAAAAATTAATTTCTTCTTTAATTTCATCTGTGACCTATTTGTGATATAGGAGGGTGTTATTTGGAACTTTTGAACTTCCTTTTTCCATTGATTTCAAATTTCACTGTACTATAGTCTGATAATATCCTTTGGATACAAAGTTCACGATAAGATTCTGAAATCTTCCTGATCATTTTATTGCTTCTATTATCTGTTTAGCTATAGCTTCTGTGATCACACAGAATATCTGGTTCTGTTTTTCAGTCTCCTCTGTTCCCCCTTTGAATGATTCTGGTGTGTGGCTTTTGTCAGTCTCCCCTCGATGCCCCCTGCATTGACTTTAGGGTTATTGGGAGTTTTAAAAGGCATTTTTTTCTTGCCTCCTGTTACTTGTATAGCTTTGTCTGTTTTGTGTTGAGTTTTATGAGCACTTACACTGGAATGACTTTTGCTAGTACGGAGATCACTTTTGGTCTGCTTTGCAGTGATGCATTTTGGTCATGGTTAACCATAGCCCTCTGCCTCTGCCCCTCCAACTATTTTTGTTAATTTGAGAGGGAAGGATGCAGTTCAGTCAGTTAAACTCCCAGTTCTCTGGGAATGAACCACAGTATTGTTAATGTCACAAAGGTAATGTGGGTGTTAAATACAGAGAAAACCCATTAATAGCAACAGTTAGGCAACCCTGACAGTATCAAGCAAGCCAGTTAGTCAGGGGTTGTGAGGAGAACAATAAGAATCAGGACACAGAATTTATAGTATTATTTTATGATGGTCACCTAGAGTTTAACACAGGAAAGTGCACACTAAAGTCCTGGAATATTCAGCCAAGGGCCTGGATCCCACAGCAGTGTCCTGCATGAGTTCAGATGAAAACCTAGAGCCCATGACAATGCCTCCCACGAGTCCAACTGGAGGTCTAGAGCCCAGGAGAAGGACTCATGCCAGTCTGTTTTACGGATCCATGCTGGGAAGGGCCAAAGATCAGTGGTGGAGGCTAGAAAGTCTATGCTAGTGGGGTGAAGGAGCTGTGCTGGTAGGTTGAAGATTCTACACTGGAACCAAGAAGTCACACCATAATAAAGACCAAGGCTGTCCTGAAAAGCACCACAGCCATCCTCAGTGACACGGAGGTCCCAAGCTCCTCTGACGATAAGAACAGTTGAGTACATGCCAGGAAGTCAGCATGACGAGTTTGTCCTGGAGATTAAGCAGCACGTGTCTTCCCCTCCGGAGCCAGGAAGTGATGCTCAATGTAAGGACCAGAGCTCCCCCAAAGTGAACCACAGCCACTCACCAACTCTCTTACTCCGATGACACTGGGACAGCTAGTTATGATGAGCTCCTCCAAGAGAACCAAAGACTCAAACAGCAACACTTAGAGAAACCCACAATGCCTCGATCCTCTTCTCCACATCTCTAGTTATGCTGGCAACTTTCCTATGGTGAAACATCTACACTCAGCACCATGCTGATTTAATTCAGCTGGTGTTAAGTTGACCACCAGTTTTTAATTCATAACAGTCCATCCTTAGTCAACTTAATAATTGCACACATTTCCTTAAACTATAGTTGTTAGTGGCAGATTTGTGAAAGTTAATATATCTTGGTCTATTCAGATTTACATTAATACAACCGTTACATATGTATAATTATTTTTAACTTTATTCCGGCACAAAAACAAAATATTCAAAAGGTGATCAAGGTTCAACATTAAAAACACTTTGATTAATTAATCTGGTTACAAACATATAAAAACAACATTAAAATCAAACTAAAAGATTACAAACACAGTCCTTGCTTCCCATTAACTTTCAGCGTGGCATGGAAAGACTAAACTATAAGGATCTCCTGCACTTCAAATATATTCTTATCTTCAGGTGAAAGACTTCAGTTCATTTCTTCATTGTCCTGTTCTTCTAAATGACTATGTTCTCTTCTGTTTCATCTTTGCAACCCACAGTACTGCTAGAGCCTTCTTCCTGGCCAAATGTTTTAAATTACTCTATTGCCTCTTAGATCTGGTCAAAAGCTCTCTGAAGTAACTGTGCTACCATCCCAACAGTAGACTGCACTGAAATTTTTTCTGCCACCCGGTAATATCTCTAAATATAAACAAAATGAAGACCAACTTTCAGCCAAAGCACAATATACTATCTGGACTCCAGCAGCCATTGCAGTCCTTTGCATGAGAAGCCTCCTGAGCTTCATCTTAACCGACAGCATTTCCATCAGTCTCTGATCTTCCAGGCTCCGACCAATATGGTCTACAACATACAGGGACTGTCTCTCAAAAACTTTTCTAATTAATTTCCAATGCTCTTAAGCCACATGATCAGGCAACATAGCAGCAATGATCCTAGTCTCCCAGTATCAATTTCTGTTGTAGTCAGGGGTTGTAAGGAGAATAATTAGAATTAGGACACAGAATTTATAATATTATTTTATGATGGTCACCCAGAGTTTAACATAAGAAAGTGCAGGAAATCTATCCATAACAAGTAGCATCACTCAAAACAGACTGGATATTGACATACCACTAGAACCAATAATATTTCACCCTTAAATATAGAAAAGAAATCTGTATTGATAGTATTAATGCTAAGTCAACTCAAGTATTGACGTACATCCAATATGTACTAAATATGACAAGTACATCTCCACTAATGATAGAAATAAATTTAACAGAAATTATCACATAAACCTTAAACACCAGCAAGGTTTGAAGTGAAGTATTTGAAGCCCTAAAAGATAACAACTTGAAACTCAGACTTATGTATCCTGCAAAATTTTCTTCAATATTGATGGATAAATAAGGTATTTCCATGACAAAGAGCACCTCAAGAAATTCATGTCTACCAAACCAGCATTCCCAAAAATTTGCAAGGACACCCTAGAATGAAATATCGAAACCTACAAGGCCAGTAAGTCAAATAGAATGAATATACCTGGCTGACTGAGCAGTTAAGCAAAAGAGGAAAAAGATAAGGAATGAAAAACAGGAAAATAATGCAATAATGGTCTCAATTCCGCAATCAAAAGATATACATTGCAGATTGGACTAAGAAGTAAAACCTAACAATATGGAGCATCAAGAAACACATTTAATTAAAAAAGCAATTCATAGATTAAAAAATCAAAGGATGGAAAATGATATTTCACGTGACAGAAACCCAGAAAAAAGGAGTAACTGTTCTAATTTCAGACAAAGCATATTTCAGACCAAAACTAATCAAGACAGAAAAAAGGTCATTATATATTGTTGAAGAAACAATTCAATAGGAATCGATAACTATTATAAACGTATGTGCACTAGGTGTGCCTTATTTCATAAAATTAACACTAATGTACATTAAAAAATCATTCAAACACCAACATGATTACAGTGGGGACCCTCAATAACCCACTGTCACAAACAGATCAACCATCCAAAAAAAAAAATCAGATTTGAACCAAACCTCTTAACAAACGAATTTAATAAATATCTCAGCCTTCTGACCAAGATCTAGTATAATAAATATCAGCAGTGTTCCACCCAACAACAGAGTACACATTCTTATCAGTAGCACATGGGACTTTTCTACAATATATCACATGCGAGCCCATACTTCATGCTTAAGTAAATGCAGTAGAATCAAAAGCATTTCATGAATATTATCAGATCATGGTGTGGTGCAACTGGATAGCAATGACAAAAGAAACCACAGAAATTATGTGAACACATGGAAATTAAACCATATCCTCATGCATAACCAAAGGTTACAGAAAAAATCAAGGAAACAATTAGTTCCTAGAATCAAACAATAAAGTAAGTACAAAATACCGATGGGACACAATGAAAATAGTCATAAGCGGGAAATTTATTACTGTGAATGCCTGTGTCAGAACACCAGAAATAAATATATAACCTAAGGATGCACCTCAAGGTCTTAGAAAAACAAGAATAATCTAAATCCAAAGCTAGAACAGGAGTGGAAAGCATAAAATCAAGGCAGAAAATAATGAGAGTGAGACTAAAAAAACAATACAAAGAACCAGTGAATAAAAATAGTTGGTTCTCCCAAAGAATAAATAAAATTGACAAACCCCTAATCTTACCAAAGAAGGGAAAGAAAAGACACAAATCAATGCAATTAAAAAGGCAAGATCACAATAGATTCTGCCAAAATCCAGAAGACTATTGGTAACTACTTTGAGAAGCTATATTCTAATAAAACGGGAAATTCAGAAAAAATAGATAGATTGTTACATACTTGTGAACTACCAAAGTTGAACCAAGAGGTCATGAGAATCCTAAATAAGTCAATATCAAGCAATTAAATTAAAGAAATAATTTTAAAAACTACCAACTAAGAAAAGCTCAGGTCTTAATGGACTAACTTTCAAATTCTACAAGAATTTTAGAGAAAATGTAATAGCAACACTCCTCGACCTCTTTAGTAAAACTGAAAGGGAATAATGTATAAGAACTTGCATTATTCTGACTCTAAAACCAGAAAAGATCCCAACCAGAAAAGAGAGCTAAAGACCATAATCTTTAACGATACAGACATAAAAATCCTCGGCAAGATACTGGAAAACAGAATGCAACAAACAATCAAAAAGATCAGAAATCATGACAAAGTAGGATTCATCCCAAGGAGGCATGAATATTTCAATATATGCAAATCAATAAGTGTAACACATTACATTAATAGAAGCAAAGACAAAAATCAATTGATGCAGCAAAAGTCTTTGGCAAAACCCAACATCCATTCATGATAAAAAAAAAAAAACCCTGAAGAAAACATACAGAAAGGAACTTATCTCAATTCCATAAAACCCATTTATGAAAAACTTACTGTCCACAGCAGATTAGATGGGGAGACACTGAGAGCTTCCCTCCAAAATGAGGGACAAAGACATGGACGTCTTTCACCATCAGTGCTGCTCAACACATTTCATGAAACATTAGCCAGAACAACCAGGCAAGAAAAAGAAACAAAAAGGGATGTGGGCAGTAAAAGAAGAATTTAAATTATCATTGTTTGTGGTTGACATCATCCTCTACATAGAAGACCAAAATCGTCACCATATGATCCTAGAATTAATACCTAAGTTTAGTAGTGTAACAGGCTCAAAGTCAATACACAAAATTTGTATATAGAATTCCTGTATACCAATCATGAACTCACTGAGAAAAATTATAAAAACAATAGGTTTTACAATTTAATTTTTTCAAAAAAAATTAAATACTTAGGAATTAACCTAACCAGGATAATAAAAGACCTCTACAACAAAAACTACAGTACTCTGAAAAGGAGATCAAAGAGAACATCAGAGAATGCAGAGATATCCCATAACTGCATAGGCAGAGCCAATACAGTGAAAATGGCCATATTTCCAAACCTGATATTCAAATTTAAAGTAATCTCAATCTAAATACCAGTAACATTGCTTGAAAAATGAGAGAAAATGATTCTAAATTATGTGGAACCAGAAGAGACCTAGAATAGCAAAAGCAATCATTGCCAAAAACAGCAAAGCAGGAGACATCACAATGACAGATTTCAAGTTATTCTACTGTTATGGTGGATACATTGTGTCAGCCTGAGAAGTTTAGAGTTTAACTAAGAGACCCAGAAGGAGCCAGGGTTCTTACTTTGTAAATATCCTGGTCCTGTGCATGAGGAAGGCAAGGAGACTTTGTGAGTGCTACACCCTCCCCGGGAGAGGGGGTGGTGTTGGTGGCCTGTGTACAACATAAGGGAGGAATCCAGGCGTGACCAGAAAAGTTTTACCTGAGCTATCTATGCAGTGTCCTGAGAGCGAGCGACACCTTGTGGGGCCGTGTTGAGCCCTGTCGATTCTCTCTAGTGGCCAGACCCAGCAGGTCAGTTAGCAGAGTCCGGTGGCAGCAGTGATGTAATCTCTGTGAGGGTGGGGAAGCTGGCGACTCACCTGTTCTCTGGCAGACAGGGCAATGGCACTTCCAGTGACCTTGTCTGCAGATAGTCCAGGGTCCTGGTGGTGGCTGCGGATCAGGACAGCCTCATGCCAGTGTCTTTCCTTACTGCACTTGAAGCATGGTTCTGGGGGCTTGGGCTTTAGATTTTCCTTTGGTCTGTGTTTTATTTTGAGCTCTGAATACTGTGGCCATAAATTGGCCTTGGGTTTAGTTTGGAGCTTTGCTTGAAGATTGATCTTTGCAAGATCATCCTGTTTTTGCTGTCACCTCTTTTGCTGAAGACACAGAAAGCCACATCTAGGAGGCTCCCTGAGGGGAGTGAGGACCAAGATCTGATTTTTAAAATTTAGCTTGAATATCTGATGCTACTCGGGAAATAAAACGGGAGTTAAACAGAATGATCCTCAATCGTGATTTGTGTCATATGTTTTGAGTCATTAGCATTCGGTCATAATTCCACTGGGGATTCACATTTGGCACTACAGGTACCCTGATGGGATGTTCGGCATTTGTCTGATGTTTCTGACCTGTGACAGCCTAAGCTGCCTGTCAGGGTTAAGCTTTTTGTTGAGGAGAAAGAGTGGAAGTGAGAATGACATAGAGATCCTTCTAGGTTAAATCATATGGCTGAATCACAAAGTTAAGTTCTTTGATATAAGGATCAGCATCAAAGGAGCTCACACAGCAGAGATACGGGAAAGATCGGCAATAAAGGGACATGAGCACGGACTAGGCCTTCAGGGCTGGCCGCCTCACGGAGCAGGAGAAGAGGCTGTGGTGAAGAAGGAGGTGAGGAGGGATCAGAAGGTGGTGGCAGAAGGGAAAGGGGAGAATATGGTGGAGAGATGGGGGAGGAACAAGATGGTGGAAAGGGGAGGAATGACAGGGTGGTGGAGGGTAGGCAGAGGAGCAAGATGCAGACAGTGGGTGGAGGCACAGGATGGCATCAGATGGGGAGGGCAACAAGATGGCGGAGGTGGGTGGAGTGACAAGATGGCGGAGGTGGGTGGAGCGACAAGATGGTGGAGGTGGGTGGAGTGAGATCTGCTGTAGTGTGCAGGAGGAGGGATTGGAAGGGAAAGAAGTGGGGGAAGGGAAGATGGAGGAAAAGCCAAGAGAGGGGAAAGTGGAGGAGAACATGGAGGAGAGGGCAGGAGAGGAGAAGGCTCCTGTGGGGAGTCACTCCGGGAGGAGTGACTACATGAGGGACATCGACTACAAGGCAGTGGGGTTGTTGAGGAGGGGATCCAGGGGGTATGGAGCGAGCCAGAGCACCTGGGTCACCTCACATGTCTGAATGAGGGAGGGACATGCCTGGAGATCAAAAAAGACCGGGACATAAGGAGTCTCTGACCGTTTGCCATTAGGGTAGCAGAAGTTTCTAGATCATGGAGGGTGGCAAAATTGAAGGTATTCTCCTCTGGCCAGTACTCTTCTCTGGCCAGTGGCAGGTGTTATCACACTTGTAATGTGGCCAACTGCCTGGCAATAAAAAGTTAATTGTTTGGGGTTTAAGACTCCCCAGAAACAGAGTGTGCCCAACTCTCTTATCAGGCATCGGAGATCGGTGTGTTTTTTTGGGGGTGGGGAGTAATGGTTCCCACTGTGGTTCAAATTAAGGGTGAGCCAAGGCCACAAAGGCTGAATCATAATTCCTGTGAAGAATCATTGCCTTTTTCAGGAAAGTGAGTAAGAGTTCCCCAAAACCTGAACCCACCATTCATCAGTGAAGGAACAAACGGGAGTCCCCAAGGATGTGGTCCCAAGGGATTTGGGGAGGGTCCTGACATGGGCCCATGGTTTATGAGACAGAGCCCCAAAGCGAGAGATGGCTCACCTGAGAGAACATGTGAGAACATGTGAGAGGTGGGAGGGTGCATGCTGGCTAGGAACGGCGTGGCAGGGATGAGGAAAACACAGAGGTGGCTCCTGGCAGAGGGAGCTCAGACTGGAGGGGCATCCTGCCAAGCTGAGCCACAACAGCAAAATGCTAGGTTTCTTGGCACAGTAGAGAGATAAGGAGGTGGGGGGGCAAGGGAGGGTTGCAGATAAGCAAGATTCCCTCAGACCGCACGAAGGAGTGACTGGGCTTCTAAGAGTCTGGCGGGGGTGAGTTCGGGAGGCAGGCCAGGGGACATATTAACAGCTGATCTGGAGGAGCCTTGGCTCCTGTGAAAGGAGAGACAGGAAGTTTATTTTGGGGCTAAGGGGAGAAGAGAGAGGAAGCTGGTGTGCTGTTGTCTTTGATTCCTTTGCCATGTTGGACCATCACCGTGATGACAGTGAATTTCACATGGGTAGAAACCCATCAAAAAGCACTCCAGCAATGAACACAATCATCCCATCCTGATAAAAGTTTCCATTAATCAATAAGATACACAATCCTCAATTTTCATGTACCCCAAAAAAGCTTCAAACTATCTGAGGCAAAAATTCATAGAACTCAAAGAAATGGACAAACTCTTGCTTCATTTGAGATTTCAATACCTCTCTCTCACTAAGTCATAGAGAGCAGTAACAGAAAAGCAGCAGTACTATGTAGACTGGGACAGCACCATTATCAAATAGAATTAATAGAATATGTTCCTAACATATCTTAAGGAGAGGATTAAGACAAAATGACTGAAGCCATGCAAAGTATTTTCCCGGGTAATAAACAACCTATCATAAAGCTAAAATTTATTAGACTTATGCACAGACACGAGATGAATGTGATACCATTTGAACACTCAACCAAATTAGAAATAAGTACCCAAAATGTCTCTGGAAAATACTAGGCACTACAGATCCAAATAACTGGGAGTCAAAGACGCAATGAAAGCATAAACTAGTCCATCTTCAACTGAAAAACATAAAAATTGCAACTACAGGATTTGTGGCAGCAGTATATTTAACTAATTGAAGCACTGAACACTTCTGTTAGCAGAGTGTCAAATGAACGACCTGGATTTCTACCTTCAGACATGAAAAAAGAGCAAATTAAATCAAGAAGGAAGAAAAAGATAAAATGCATTATACTCTGAAAATCTGTGTTCCCTTAAAATTCATCTGGTGAAATCCAGTCACAGAACTGACTATATTAGGAATTCAGACCTTTGAGCTGAGTGTGGTAGCACACGCCTGTAATTCCAACACTCTGGAGGCTGAAGCAGGAGGATCACCTAGTGTTTGACGCCAACCTGGACTACATAGTGACCTTACCACATAGTAAGACCTTGTCTCAAAAAAAAGAAAGTTAGGTCTTTGTAAGGTAATGACAGGAAAAGGAGTCAGCACCCTCATGAATGGGATCAGTGCTCTTAAATACAGAGACCCCAGAGAGTGCATTTATTCCTATGCCCAAGAGTGTACAGGGCAGTGTGCTCACCTCGGAACCAGGGAGCAGTCCTTCACCGCACACCAAAACTGCTAGCACCTGACTGTGGAATTCCCCGCCTCCACGCATTTGGAAGTAATTTTCTGTTATTTATTACCTAGCTCATCTATGGTATTTTGTTACAGCAACCCAAAGGTACTACAACAATATCAAAGGTGAAAACAGTTGAGTGTTTAACTGTTTAAAAGATATTAAAAAATTAATCGAAACAAACACTTCATGGGGATTAGTAAAAGTGTAAGCCTCTATCTAGCTCATACTAGAAAGCTGCTCTCCCAGAAGCAGAAAACAGGGTTACCAGAGTCTATCAGGGCGGTGGTAGACCTTTTGGAAGACCAAAAAGAGAGAAAATGGTCAACCAGTACAGGGTGCTGCTGGGTAGGAATCGCTTCTAATGTTCTGCAGTACAGTGCAGTGCAGTGCAGTGCATTGCAGTGCCTCTGGTTGATAATAACTGAGTATTTCAAAATAGCTAAGAAAGAGGACTTCAAATGCCTGAGGTGACAGATATGCTAATTACCCTGATCTGATCAATGTGTACTTTATACATTGTAAATATCGAAATGCCATACTATACCCTAGAAATATGTAAATTACTATGTGTCAATCCAAAATACTTTTTGTGATACTGGGGTTTGAACCCAGGGCCCTATTAATTTATTTACATATTAAATTTGAGATAAGGTCTTATTAAGCTGCTGTTTCCCAAGCTGGGCTTGAAATTATGATCCTCCCACCTCACCCGTGTGCTACGCTAGGGCTCCAGGTAAGGCCGACTGCACTTAGCTACTTCAAAGAAAGGAAAACGTCTATTTACAAGTTTATGAAAATATCTAATATGTGGATAAATCTGATAAAACATAGATCAATATATTAAAAACAACAAAATATTACTCATAAAATCCAATACAATTTATCAAATAGAGATAGTTTGTTCAAGAGGCCAAAGAATGTTAGACATTCATTTTCCCCAGCCTAATCTCTAGTATTCCAGGAGCTGTTTTTTAAAACTGACAAGCTGATTCTAAAATTCATATAAAGGGGATTAAATAGGAGAGTTCTTGCCTAATATGCCCACGACCCTGGGTTCAATTCTCAGCAACACGTGTGTACACACACACATAGAGAACAACAACCAGCCGTAACACAAGACATGTTAGAATGCAAAGGATCTACAAGGGCCATGTTTTAGACACTTTTCACCCGTTGCTGAGACAAAATACCTGACACCCACAAGTGAAGGCAATGAAGGTTTATTTAGCTGGCAGTCTGTAGAGGTTTCAGTTTATGGTTGGCTGGCTCTGAGGCAGGGCTGCATGGCAGAGGGGCACTGCAGAGAAGACAAGCAGTTGAGCAGTAAGCAACAAGAGACCAGCGATAAATGGAAAGTGGCAACAGCCGTCCCTTTCTGTCCTTTTTATATTCTATTCAGGCTACCCAGCTTAGGGTGGTTACCAAACCAACCAGTGGATGCATTTAGTAATTTCACAGCCTTCATCCTAGCGTCACACACTCTGAAAGAGCCCTTTATGACTGCATGAGGCTTTAGGGGGACATCCAGACACAAGCTATAACAAGCTAATATAATTCTGCAGAAAAAATAAGAAAGATAGGACAGATGACTTCAAGAATTATAAATCTACACTAATTGAAGCAGTGTAAAACCAGAATGCAAAGCCAAATTGTCTAATAGAATAGAAACCACAGAAAGAGACCCACACAGAATTAGTAACATTATTTTTAACAAAAGCAAAATGACAGTGTGATGATGAATTGACAGTCTTTTTCAACAGATAGTGAACAAATGGACATGCATAAGCAAGAAAGGAGTCTGGATCCACACGGACTTGACATGGATCACAGATCTCAACACCAGACCAAGAACAACGCTTTTACAGCAAAGCACAGGAGCAAATCTTTGCGACTTCATGCCAGACAAAGATGTTTAAGATATAACACAAAAATCAAAATTTGCCAATTTAACAAATACATAAAATGGACTTGCATTAAAATTCAAAACTTCTATTCTTCAAAAGACACCACTAAGGGGGTACAAAGCCAAGCCGCAAGCTGAGGGTGGAGGGCTCTTTGCAACAAATACAGCTAATGAAAGAATGATATCCAGAATATATAAAGAACTCTTAATATTCAACAAAAACCAAACAGTTTTTAAAATAGCAGAAGTTCTAAAAGGACAATTTTATGAACAAGATACACAAATCACATACATATGGAAAGACCCTCATTACTGTAATGTACATTAAAACTATGCTGATATGCACAATAAATTACCCATTAAGATGGCTGAAATTAAAAGGAGAACACTGCCAATATTATATTTATGAAGACTGAGAGGTAATGAAACTCCCATATACTACTGATGGGAATGAAAAACTGCAGAAACTTGGGAAAACAATTTGGCATGTGTCTGTGTATGTGTGTGTGCGTGCGTGTGCGTGTGCATGTGCGTGTGTGGTATTGGTGATTAAATTTAGGGCTATCATGCTGAGTTACATTCCTAGCTCTTTTTTTGAGCAGGGTCTCACTATGGTATTAAGTCGCCAAGGCTGGTCTTGACTTTGCTCTCCTCCCTCCTCAGCTTTCCTAAGTGCTAGAATCATAGGTAGGTGCCACCACGCCTGGCTTTGGCGGTTTCTTAGTGAGGGACCCTAAAGGGACATGAGGAGGCTTGTGAGTGATGGAATTGTGAACTACTTGATTACGATGATTAAATGTATGTTTACTACATGTATCAAAACTCACCAAATTATGTGCTTTATGTTTAGTGTGTCATGAATCAGTAATGCTCCCGAAGACAAGGAGCTTACTGTAGGAGTGAACTTCTGAGGCACTGCTTGGGGCAGACAGAGATGGGATGAAGCCAGAGGACTGAGGTTTTTAACCTGATAGCAGTGAGAAGGGACAGGTTTTAAGCAAGGAGTTAACATAACCAGATCTCACATAAAGAAAACATGGTATTTATAAATGCAGAGTAGACCATGGTTTCGGGAGTTGTGTAGCACGGAGAGTGGCTCCCATGTCACTGCAGTACTGCAGGTAGACACCACTGCAGCCTGAGCAGATAAAGACAGAGGCTCAGGAGGGAAGCCCGGAAGGGTGGGGTGCCAGCACACGACACACGCCGCAGCAGTCTGACTGAGTGTGCAAGAGCTCTCTATTCGGATATGAAGCACGTCTGACACAAGTGACGCTGTGACACTGTTGTGCTCAGGAAGGCCCTACCGAACAATGGGCACACACTTCTGCAAGGCACGCACAAGGGCGGACACCAGCCCGGGGTCCTACCTTTACACTCCATTCTCAGTTGAGCTACCAGCAGCAAAACGTCCTGGTAACCAGGGTCAGGCAGCTCCAGCCCCTGGGAGGCCGCGTCACAGGACTCAGCAAGGTCAGCAAGGTCATCCATTGCCTTGGTTCTCACCTATAAAATAAATAGCGCTATTCCAAAACATTCCCAAATGGTACCACACGTTTAAATGAACAGAAGTGGTAATTACCTTTTATAGAAGCAGAAGCACAGGCCCTTCCCAAAGAACCAATTTTTGTCAATTCAGCAATGCTTAGAGTCTCAATCACTGTCTCAAAGTGTCTTCCATAACCAGAAACTTTCTATTTCTTTGCTTTGTTTTGTTACTGTATTTTTATTTATAATTTTTATAATGTATCACATTGCCATCTTAATGTACCTTTTCAAGGAAATATTTTGGATTATTTTTTACAGCACCTTTTTTTTCCCATAACATGTCTTCTTTGCAGACCTAAAAATCGCCAATGAAATCTTTTCAGGCAAATATTAAATAAGTAAAATATATGACATGTCTAAAAGTATTTTCTTTTCACATAGAATTGCTACATTTGTAATTTTTTCTTCCTTTTTATAATGTTTACAGGTTATTTAAAACACAACAATGTTGGACCAGGAGAATTTAACTATAAACAAAGGGTCACATCAGGGGCAAAGAAGAGTACTGTCAATACTGTAGCACAGAAGGAAATTTCCACCATGTTTCCCAGCAAAGGAAAAGGAAAAACACAGTGTTGCTTGTGTGGCCACAAAGGAACCTACCAGGTTTTTCTTCTCACCCTCTTCAGTGTAAACAAAGTTCTGCAGGCCCAACCATTTGGAAAGCACTGTCTGATGAGAAGTCTTCACCTCCTCAGCGCTGCCCTTAGCATCCCTGGCAGCCCCAAGCCCCCCACCCCCGGGCCAGGGCGGTTAGCGCGGCTGCGCAGTCGTGCACCGCGGATCACGTGGAGACCACGTGGTGTCTGCACGCTCGCGCATGTGCACACCACCCCCCATAGCTGCTGATGAGGTCAGTGGCACCGTGGTGTCCAGGGCGGGTGGAGAAATGAGCTCTGCACAAAGCTGGGGTTGTGAACCTTTCAGGTTACTCCTCCGTTAAAAAAAAAAAGTGCTCGAGACGCGCGCACACGCAGAGACCCGCGCGCACACTGCTTGTGGTTGTGACTGCAAACTTCCCAGATGCTCTCTGTGTCCCTCCTTGGCCCTTGGCTTCTCGCCGTCTCCTCTCTCTCAGCGTCAGCTTTTTATGCTGCAATTTGGGGCCTTTAGAAGCAAAATGCAGAACTGCGCCTAGAATTTCTGAAAACAGCATAGAATAAAATATCTAGAGCAATGTATATTTTACCAGGAAAATTACAGTAAATTTTTTTTATAAATCTATTTTATCAAAAAATAAGTTTTCATAACCAATTAATAAGAGAATAGCAATAGTTAATATACTGTGTATCGTTATCTTCAAAGTATTTACTCACTACAAGATACAGACCAAAAAGATTCTTACAAAAAAGAAACTAACATAAGAACACAAACTTTCTTTCCAATGAACTAAGATAAACTATTAGTATAATAGTGTAAGTAAAGCAAAAGAGCATATATTGAAATATTTCTGAATCAATAGAATATGTAATTTGGGGAGTATTTGAACCTCTGCCTACTTCCTACTTATCTCTCTTCTATTTTGCTTTCTCTCTCTCCCTCTCCCCCTCGCTCCATATATTCTCATATAAGGAATCACGTGATATTTGAGCTTGTGTCCGACTTATTTTGCTTAACATTGTGTTTTCACCCGCTAACAAGGCAATAAACTGAATGCCACAAACTATGCCATTTTATACAAAAGACATTACTAAATTATCCACCTCTTATTAAGTATGGTGGTCCTTTCTTATTTATATTTCCATAGCAAATGCTCAAATAGTTATTCAACAAAGATTAAAATAAACTTAAAATGAAAGTGTTATATGGAAATACAAAGTCCACAAAGGTGTGATATGCAGAATAATGATCCCCTGAAGGTGCCTGTATCCTTCTGCCTGGAACCTTTGTACAGGGAAATTAAGGCTGCAAATGGATTAAGATTTTTTTATGGATTAAGATTGTTAATCCACTGACCTTGAAATAGAGTATTGTGGATTACTTGTTACTTTCCAACTTTTTAAAAATACTTATTCAAAGAGATAATATTTTCAGAAACCTAGAGAGCCCCTTTGAATTTGGCCCTCGTTTTTAGTGCCCATTAGTAATATAAAATACTTACTTTTACAATCCCATTATCTTCCTTTGCTTTTCCTCCCCTCTCTCCGATTCCCTTTCCCATCTTTAAAAGCCTGCCTTCTAGTTTCCTGTCATTCTTTTATTTTAAGCATTTATTTATTTATGGTATTCCTTAGTGCTAGGCTTGGGGCTACATTAAGGTTTTCTGGGGTGCAATCTATCAACCACACCCATCCTCATATCAGCCCCATTGGGTTCATAGTTACCGTGAGGCCTCCCTGGACCATGATGAGGGCTGGAAAGTTAATCTTTGTAATCCCATGGAACCGTTATCGGAATTCTAGTGAGTTAATTCCAATCTACCACTTCCAGTGTGACCCACGGTGAGAATAAAGACACTATATATATATATATGGGGGTGCCAGGCGTTCCTAAATCCAGCCAGGATGAAGGTTCATTGAAACAATGGCCATGACCCAGGGTCCAACCTGGACTGTGTTAACTTGTGAAGAAAGGAGTGGTGTGAGGGTGCGTGATGTGGAAAGTGTGGAAAGTAGGTGAGTGCTGAGAGCTCGGTGGGTGGCTTGAGAGACCTTCACACCACACAGAGGGAAGGACAAGCAGAAAGAGGAATCCGCATAACACAGTCAAGGTAGCATCTCATATTTTGAAGTCAGTGCTGCAGCAACAAGAGACCAGAGCCTGTGCAGCAGGAGGCAGAGACGAGAAACAGCTTAGCATATTGTTGGACTTTAGCAATTCTCAAAATTACTGTTACTTTTCACACCTTTATCTGTGAACACTCCATTTTTTATATCTGAAATGTTTTCACGCTCCTAACAAATCTCTTTGTTCTGTTCTGTTTGAAGACTTAGCTGTGTGAAGTCTTCCTTGATTACACTTTCTCTCCTTGAACGGGAGTATCCCTTCCTAGGCCCAGCTCAGTGCCTTGACTTTGCTCCTGCATCTTCATAACTTGAACTGTGAAGTTCTTCTGTATATGTCTCTTTCTCCAGGATTAGAAGGAAGAGTCAATCTTTTAAATTACCTTTGCACAAGTAGACTTTGTTTTGTTCAAAAATCACTGATCTCCGATCAGTGCCAGGCACTGGGATTTTAAGAGAGTCAGGAACGGCTTTTCCAGAGGGAAAGCTGGAGCCGAGACTTAGAGAGCAAGGCCAAGGGACGGGGGGCAGCAAAGAGCGTGGGCATGAAAAGCAGCAGCAAGACAGGAGAAGGTGGCCTGGGCTCCCCGGGCTTGTGGGTAAACACAGGGCCGGGGAGAGGGACCTCAGCACAGTGTGAAGGCGCCAGGAAAAGGGCACAGATGGAAGAGGACTAACCATGGGAAGGCAGAGGTCAAATACGACAGGCTTCTTTGTAGCCTTCAGATGTTCAGATTTAATGATGAAAGAGTGGTTTGTGGTCACACTGTGTTAGAAGTAGGTGTCTGTAAATGTTACAGCAGGACGAATGCGAGCGGCAAGAAGAAGCACACGCACACACACGCACACACGCACGCACACACACGCACGCACACACACGCACGTACATGCACACACACGCACACACGCACGCAGACGCGCGCACACAAACGCGCGCGCACACACTTTATATATGTTATTCCTCCCTTCCTCCTAGGAAATGTTGTTTGGAAATTGATGCAAAAGTAACTGGCCATGGGGAACACAAAGCCCTTTGATGGGCTATCCAGGTGCCTATGAGAATTTTTTTTTAACAGATGCCATGTGCTGCAATCTGCTACCATCTACAAGGCAGGGTGAGGTAGGGGGACTCTGTGGGACCAGGAATAAAGTCCTTTCCAGGAGATTTTTAAGTATTAACTAAAACGGGAAAGATGGTACAGTTGAAGCCTGAAAATATCTTCACTTTTGCCTTAAATTGTAATCCAGAGTATATTAGACTTTTACTTAAAACAACAACAATAAAAAATAGCAGGTTAGTCAATTTAGGGGAGGAAAAAGATCCAGACCTTTTCTAAGGTGGTTAAACGCCATTCATTTTGTATTTTAACCTAACCTACTGGTGATTTAATTTACAGATCTGAAAGGAAATGTATGCTTCAATATTTGAGGATGTTAACATATGAACCACTGTTTAATTTTGGAATGTGCCTACTTGCTTGACACAATATTTTACCAGCTAACAAATGTTTAGTCTTTTTTTCAGTTGGCTAAAGAGAAATAAGTTTTGCATTGCTTCATTCACCTTCTTATGTGCATATGCTGGGAAAGATTGAAAGCTAAAAAAAAAAAACACAACTTCCTTGTGTTCTGTGGTATAAAACTGCTCTGGCTGCTACATCAGTTTCCTTATTTTTTTCTTTTGGGATAAACAGTAAGAAATCACTAGTTGATAAATTACATATTGTCCTCTTAGAAATAGTTATGCAAGTTACAAGATTAAAGCATACAAAGTAGATATTCAAACAGTGAGACTGTAAACAGCTATGCATGCATGAGTCTCTACATGTATTTGTATCCTTTCTGTATTAGAGGGAAAAACAAAACATAGCAAGACAAAACAAAACAAATTCCTATAAAAACATGAAACCAGAAAGTCATATAAAACCACAGTACAAGGTGATCTACAATGATTACTGTGTTGTCTCTCATTATCTTCAATAGAATTGTCTATATCATCAGGCATAATTGAATATAGCAGTATAATTGAATAGAGCAGTACATAACAATGTTAGTAAAAATAAAACATTGTAGACAGTATAAAACTTCAAAGGCAGGTAATAATCAAGCCATAGTGGATATTCTAGTGAATCTTGTCATCTTCAGTGCAGTTGCCTATACTATCGGACTTGATACTGTCAATCATAACAGCTTTGAATAAAATCTATCAATACAAAACAGCGATCTAACAAGCCAGATTCGATTACAATCAGTCATGGTAAAACAGTATAGGTTATACAGAGCTTTAGATTAACTTAATAGGAAATTTTTAAGAATGATTATCATACTATATCCTGCTATTTTCAGGATTACTGTCTGTGCCCTCAAATATAGTACAAGCAGAATGACTGGAACAGAATATAATACTTCTAAGCAGAGTAGTGTGAGTAATGTGGGTTTTAAATCCTGGTGCACTATTAACAATATAGGGTATCAAGGCCATCTATGTTAGAGATTCTAGCCATCCATCTCTGCCTCATTTCTGCTATGCTATTTTTCTGCCTTTGTTTGTCTACTTTTCTCCTTCGTTCTACTGCCTGCCCCACTCACTGAGGCCTTTCTGCCACTGTTCCTAAAATCCTGGTATTTTTTTTCTCTCTCTCTAGAATGTCCTTCAGTATTCTCTGTAGGGTTGGATTGGTGGTCACAAATTCCCCCAGTTCCTCTTTGTCATGGAAGCATCTTGTTTCTCCATTAATTTCTAGTGACAGCTTTGCAGAGTACATCAGTCTGGGCTGGAGGTTATTTTCTTTCAGGGCTTGCAACACTTTGCCCCAGCCTCTTCTTGATCTGATGGTCTGTGTCGAGAAGCCAGCTGTGATTCTGATGGGCTTACCTTTATAGGTAATCTGTTTCTTTTCTCTGATGGCTTTCAATATTCTGTTTTTATATTGAATTTCTGGTATCTTTATTATATGTCTGGGTGTAGCTCTGTTTTGGTTGTAGGTGGCTGGAGTTCTGTATGCCTCATATAACTGAATGTCATTTTCTTTTCCCATGCTTGGGAAGTTTTTCTTAATTATTTCTGTGAATAGCCTTTGTAATTTGTTTGTATGTAGTCCTGCTTCTTCATTCACATTTCTTATTCTTAAATTATAGATTCTCTTGTTGTCTTCTAGCCTTTGTATTGTTATTGCCTGTTTCCTTGTTATTTTTAAGAGATTTTTCCTTTCATCATCACACAATGCAAACTTGTCTTCAAGTTTTGATAGTCTATCCCTAGTTTCTTTTAAGGAGTTTTACCAGCTTTCAATGGAGTTTTTAATTTCCTGGTAATCTCTTTGAATCTGCTTCATATATTCTATATTTTCTCTATATTCAATATTTTTTAATCAAATGTTTCTCTCCTTTTTTGTGTTCCTCCCTTCTTCCATCTGTGTCTTCCTGAGAGATGCTTAGCATTTCTTTTATTAATCTACTTATATCTTGCTTTACCTGATTTAATATTTCAGTTTTGAGCTCGTCTACAAGGTCCTGAAGATATCTCTTAATGTCCTTTGAAACCATGTCTAGTGTTGCATGTTTGCTGCCCTCAGTCTCTTTTGTTTTTCCCTCTCCTGGATCAGTGTTCTCAGGGTTTTGGGTTGAGGGCCTCTTCCTGTTTCTCTCTCTTGTAATGGTTTTGATTTCTTCCATACAGGTGTATAGTGGAGGTCCCAGCCCCCTTCCCTGTTGGCCATGGTTCTTCTGAAGCACGGTGGTGAGGGATTTCTGCCCTCTCCTATTTGCTCTTGTCACTAAAGTGTAAGCCAGGGCTGTGTATGCTGGTCCCTCCCACAGGGCCAGTCAAACTTCAGGGGCCTTCACCAGGTTAGTGTGTACTAGGCATAGGGAATTGGTTTGGGATGGCTTATTGGGTCCCTGCCAGGGGTGTGACTCAGGCCAAGCAAACCCCAAGAATCTGCTCTGGGGAGGGAGCAACCAACTGAAGTCACTGTCACTACCAGTTCAGGCTCCTCCTGCCCAATTCCAACATGTCGCCCATTTGATTGTGCCCTTCCTGTGTGGGGGGGGTCTTATTCCCAACACTGACCGTGGATTAACAAAGGTCCCTTCGCTGGCTCTGTTCTCCGTTGGGCTCACCAACCCCTGACTTCAGTGGGCCTGTGGCTCCCGTGAGTGGCGGCAGGAACGAGTTTGGGTGGCTCTGCTGGCCAGCGTGAACTCAGGTGGCTAAGCGGGTCACAGGTAATTTTAGCTGTTCCAATTGTAGCCCCGAGACTGCGTGTTTGATGAGCTTTTTTTTGTTTTAATTTCTTCCTGTGTCAAGAGTCTATCTCCCTCTGTCTGGGTCTCTCTCTCCAGGGTGTTTTATTCTGGTTATGAGTTGTTTCTCCTGGGAGGCTTTGTATTTTGTTGCTCTCTGATTGACCATCTTTTCAACATTTTTTATTGTGACACTGTAGATGAAATTGTCATCAGACTGACACCCTGTGCTGTTTATTCCTTAATTACAACTGTTAACAGTGTAGAGAAGTATGCTAATCTGCCAGCATATATTATGAAAACAACACTATTGTTACCCACATGAACACCCACTCAACAGGATATTTCTAAGATGGTTGTTTAAAGGAACTTACAATAGATGTTTCAAGATATGTTTTGTTTGTGGTACTGGTATTTTATTTTCTAGCTTAGCCTACTGTCTTATCCTAAAAACACCAATCAGTTTGCAGTTTACAACAAGTTCACTGTAATACAGCACAGAAATACTTTTATAGCATATGCTGATTCTATAGTTAGAAAATTATCATCCCCCCCATGATGGACTGAAGAATCTTAAAGTTGTTCAGGGTTATGGCCCAAAGCTTTCTGACAGTTTTTTTTCAGAAATTATGAAAATAGAAGAGAGAAGAAAGAACATGTTTAAAGATGGAAAGACAGGGGAGGGGTTATTTGCACCCACAGGGGTGGTGCGCAGTAATGGCCAATCACCATTCCTAACTCTAATAGGTCTCCATTTCCAAAACCGAGTCTGAGCCTTCCTTAAAGCAGCAACTTTTGAATGCTTTACAGTTCTAGTCTTTCCATCTTTAGAACTTTTAGAGTTGTGATTATCTGTGGGGCACAAAAGGCAGTTTAGTTTCCAGAATGGTGTAACACCAAAATCAGACCTTATTTAGATTAACAAATCCATGGCCAACTTGAAATCACAGAATGGGGAATGGCTCAAGAAAGTCTGTTTAGATTGTCCACAGATTGGCCTTTCCACAGGAGCCTCTCGTCTGAATTCAAAGCAGCACAAAGAGGAGCAAGCAACTTACCCCGCGTGCACAATTAAAGCTCATTTGCACACTGGTTCTTTAATCCATACATGGAATTTAGTTGTACTAAGTTTCTGGCCAACAGACCTGATTGAGAAATCAGATTGGAAAATGAGCAAATAATTACCCTGATCATCTTGCCTGTCCAACTAAGATATCCCTATAAGTTAATCTTTGTTTCAGCTGCACTTACCACTGGCTCCTGATGATTTGCCTGAGGTTTGCCAGATATCCAAGGTGTTCAAAATAAAACTGCAGCATCCTCAATTCTAAAGGCAGTCACCACCTTGACCAGCCCATTAACTTAAGATCTATGCCTGCAACGTTGGCTGCAAGACAGGCAAGAGCCTGGCTCTCATTTGTCCTTTACCAACTGGAGGGAGCAGTGTGGCTCGGTCGGTAACTGTCTGGTCCTCTGCCTCCCTTCCCTTTGCTCCCCCTTGGGTCCCAGTGACCTGAGACAGTTTGCTCTAGTGTCTTCCTTGGCTATCTACCAGTGTCTTCCCTGCCTATCAACTAGCCATTCTCCACTCTACCATGAGAGCAGCCAGCCAAGGAGGTGGTACTTCTCCTTCAGCCACTCAGCTTCAGAAGATACTATCTTTCTGAAGAAGGGAGAGGTGCCCTGGAGTGGCTAAGGTCAAGAAGTGTGTGTATGTGGGGGGGAGGGGCTTCTTATTTGCAAGCTTTCAGCTCTGCCCCTCACTAACACTGACCTGCTGCTGCTGTATAAGTAGCACCCTCCTCTTTTGTTCTGTTCTAACAGGGTCCCCTCCTGTGTGCTGGTCCCCCTCTGCTTCAGGACAGACCATGTTAAAATAAACACTTCAGTGTTCCTGAAAACCTGCTCATGCTTTATTTCTCTGATAGTATGAACTCCAAAAGCCCTGTAAATCTATTTGGCATTTTTAAAAAATCCTAAGTAGTGGGAACCCAGTGGTCATTTCAAGAAAAGAGCAGTGAACACTCAGAGCTGACAACATTGAAGAGCTCCAGAGATCAGCACCTGTTAGATAGAGTTGGCCTACAGTGTGTCTGGCACAAGCTGGAATTGAATGGTGATGACCAGCAGTGGCAGTGACCAGCATCAGGGCTGCTAGCAGGGCTGCACTTTGCCAGTCACAATTTCTATCAGAATTGAATAAAAGAGCCCTAGACTGATGGCAACAACTGTATGCAAATAATTAATTAATTACTTAACTCTGGGTTTAATTCTGGACTCGGTGACTCACTATTGTTAAATAACACATTGTCTAAACATTCCAGATATTTTCACTGGAGTAGCCACAGTCATGTTGCACAACACAAGCCACCACAAACTTTAGAGATATGGAACCTTATGGCCTGGCTCTAGAAAGGCCTTAGTCTATGCATATTACTGTGTTCTTGATATATGAATACAAACAGATTATCTGTAATTTCCTGCCTAACCCCCAAATCTTCAAATCTTGACCCAATACAAAATTTTTATACAAAGTGATCTCAGAGGCTTTGGTTTTTATGGGTTTTGAGACAAGATCTTCCAGTGTTGCCCAGGCTGGCCGTGAACTCATGGTCTTCCCATCTCAGTCTCTGGAGTACATGGGGTTATAGGCGTGTACTACCATGCCCAGCCTCAGTAGTTTAGAAGAATATATCAAAATCTTATATTCCAAAATATTTTATTATTTTCAAGTTATGGAATGGTAAATTATTTTTATCTTCTGTTTTTTAACATCTACATTTTTTCAGAAGTTAAAATTATTTATACAATCAGGAAACTGCCTAATTGCCAAATTTATTGTTGGAACATTTGAATTTTGGGGAGGACACATTCAAGTCATAGTAAGAACATCACTCTAGAATCCAGTTAGAATCAAGCTAGATTGAGTCAATCAGTAAAATTTATCCTACTTTTCCTTTTGTATCATTTGTTGAATCATTTGTCAGGATAGTGGATGTGCATAATGACTTATGCTTCTGGACAACAGATAGTGAATATGAGACAAAAGTAACTAACTGAAAGTATTATATAAGAAGGAACTAAGAGATATTTCAGAGCTATGACCTAATATTTTCCACTTCTGACCAATAAAATAAGTCCCATAACTGCCTAGATCTATTTCACTGGCCAAATCATACTTTTCTTTCAATTTAGATATAAATTATTTCATCTTTCCCTCAGTAATAATTTATAAACAGCAAAATATGTGCAATGACACAGCAGACTTTCGGTTAATAATGTAAAGATTCTGTTCTGCTATCTGCAATGTCTTTGGCTACGTACGCTGACCTGGTTTTGTGAACTACCAACACATGGGATGTTTTATTAGTCAATAGGAAGCATAAATATTTGATGACCATTTAAAGCTGCCCAAGTGCTGTGGAGGGGATTGGTGTTCTTGTGTCTTGTTTTCATTTTTCTGTTTTACTTTCAGAAAAATTTTATACTTTTAAATTCTTTGTAAGGAGATAGTTATCTGCAGAAGTTTGGAGCCATACATTTGGAATGATCTACTGGCTCCATTGAAAAAGTTTACATTGGCTGAGTTAGCATTGAAGAGCTGAAGAAAAAAAAGGAGTTTGTCATAGAGCGATCTTTTGTGGAGGTCTATGTGCATCATCTCAATATTGTGATAAAGTCACTGCTTCAATCCCACAACACTTATAGTTCTTTTTTCTAGGAAAGAATATTTACCTTAATGTATGTGTTGTTAAAATCAATGCACTCTATTTTTATATTTTGACCAGTTTGTTTATGACCATATATTATTAACTTTTGGGTGTTTAGTAAGAAAAACTCATTTTCAAAAGATTTGATTTATAATATTATTGCCAAGAAAACTACCAACAATATTTGGTAGCTGGATCAATTCTTAGTATCAGTTTGAGTCATAGTGATAAGGACAGTCAAGATAGATCCGCATGGAAGAAAGGAAGACAAAGCCTTGCATAATTTACAAATAATTGTCCCAGTAAAGTGTGCCCCATCACTGTTTGGACAAGTTGGAATTATCTATGTGAGGAACATAAAATTTGATGGCTATTTTAGCCAGGGCAAGCTATTTAGATTTTAGATGGGGAATGCTTCAATATATTCCCTCACTACACAATACACAAAATATAGACTTACTGTTCAAAACTCCCCAAAGGAAAAAACTGTAGAAAATCCACTTGGAGGACAATGGACTTCTTAGGATATGCTTCCCATTCCCTATTTTTCCATGATTATCCAGGATACAGGTGTGGTGTGAAATATTCTTGTCTTCTGATGTCCTGGAAAAGTATCCTCATCAATTTTGACTCTGTATTATAAATAATCCATTGCTATCAAGAGGGGTAATCTTAGCAAGATCTTGACAAGTATGAATCTGCAACTGTTTGGGGTTACCAGGTCTCCACCTTGGCTTTGCCACGGGTGTTACACCCTGGCTGTTTCCCCTGTAGCTGTTCAGAATTGTGGACTACATTTTGTGCATTTATGATGGGATCCTTAACCTCTTCTGAGTTTTTTCCTTTCTTTCTTTTTTATAATCACCATAAGCTATGCCATAAAATTTAATCTCAGTTTTTCTTGAAGTGGCATCACATACACATGAATATTTATATACACACTCACAATACATGCACATATGTATATGCATATGAAAGTGCAAGCAAAAATTATTTAAAATCCACCAAATGGCTTTAAAATAGTGACATCACACGTATGACTATTTTCTTCCTTATACTTTCCTTGGTTTTTTGAATTTCATGCAAGTATAATTATCTTTTTTGACATAAGATCTTTTTAGGCATCATAAGACAAATGATGAGAGAAATTTGGTCATGTTTGGTAGAGAAAATTATTACATGATGATATAAGAATTTAAAGAGAGAGAGAACTGCCTCTTTTGCCCATCCTAGGAGAAATGCTTATAGGATTCACTTTTATCTGATTCAGTATTGAAAAAGGAAATGGACCTTATCTTCACTTAAGTACATGACTCTTCTCACTGATGTACTTTCTCAATTATTTTCTTCTGAAACCTCACACCTAATGAGGACTGAAGGTTCAGTTGTACAAATTCATGGCAACCCTAATCCCCAGCAGCAACTCTCAGACTCTGAGGGGTCCTATTTGTAAGTCAGTTCTGAGGAGCGGCTACACAATCTTGTATAAGAACTCATTTCTGAGAAGACCAAACAGCATGTCATAGTCTGCTTTCTGTTGCTCTACTAGAATATCTGAGACTGCATAATTTATAAAGGAAAGAGGTTAATATGAGCTCTTGGGAACTGAGACCTATATCCAAAGTCCAGTGGAAAACTCTGCTGAGGGCTTGGTGTAGCTTCACAGCATAGCAGAAGTCAGAAAGGCCAGCAGACATATGTGGAAAGGACGAACACATGGGGCTGATTTGCACTGTATCAATCTATTCTCACAGTAACTAAGCCATTTCTGAAGAACCACATTAATCCCTCTTAATCTAGTCACTCTTCATTTTATTGATTTTGCTTTGTAGTGCTAGGGATGAACCCAGGGGCATTCTACCACTGAGCCATATCCCCAGGCCTTTCTAGTTTTTATGTTAAGAAAGTGTTTTAGTAAGTTGCCTGGACTGGCCTCGAGCTTGTGACCCTCCTCCTCAAGTACCTGAACAACTGTGATCAGAGGCATCACCATGTCCAGCTTCCTAACCACTCTTGAAAGTCCTACCACCTGTTAGTACTGGTGCACTAGATACTAATTTTCTAACACATGGATTCTGTGAGACATACTCAGACCACAGAATAGCGTGATGATCTCTAAGTCATTGCTTCTGGCTTTGCAGTCTATGTTCTGCTATGAGCTTCTCATTTTCAGACAGCAATTTATTTATTTATTTAGCTAGTTATTATTAATTTTTAGTGCTGGCAATCAAACACAGGGCCTTGTAATGGTAGGCAACCTCTTCCAGTCCAGCATTTTCTTTAAATAGCATAAAAGGAAGCAACCAGCTCTCCACCCTGGTAAGTGGCTGTGGCCTGGCAAGCTGTGGCCATCCCAGGGCGAGAACCACCAGCATATCCTGAGATCCGTGCCATGTTGGAACTTAGGGCGCTGGGAAACCAAGCAACCAGCTCGCCTCCCTGGTGAGCAGCTGTGAGTCTACCAGTGCACAGGCTGAGAATCAAACATCCACTCCCCCTCTGTTAGCAAGTGGGAGCCAGAGATCTGAGCATCTCTTGCAAGGTTGACCATATGCAATATAGCAAATAAGGGGAATTCCTTCTACCATTTCTTTGAAGGCAAATATTGTTATCACTCTTTTGCTTTGTTCTGATTCATGGTATTGCTCTATTCAATATTCTGTTTTGATAAGTTCCATAATGTTCTGTATTTCCTTTGATTTTACTATACCTGATTGAAAGAACAACTATTGTGAAGATAACAAGATATACTATGGTACCTATTACTGTTATTCTGGTAACCTGCTGTGAAGTTCTGTACCAATTTCACTACACTGTCTCAATTGACTTTCTTCTGTCTTGTTCTGCTGTATTTTACTACCTTAAAAATAATTTAAAAATTTTAAAATAGCATAAAAGCATCCAATAATTCCTATAGTTTATAACCATTTGCATAAGGGTAGATGTGGAGAAATAAAAAATTTATTGTTCCATAGGTGTCTTGGTTACTTTTCTCCTGTTGCTGGGGCAAAACACCTGACACTCAAAAACAAGGAAGAAAAGGTTTAGTTAGCTCACGGTTTGTGGACATTTCAATCTATAATCAGCTGGCTCCAAGGCAGAGTGGCATGGTACAGGATCAACACTTCCAGGTGGCCAAATACAGCAAAAGTAACAAGAGCAAAAGAGGGGGAGGTTAAACCTCTTATATTGTAAGTAGGCTACACATCTCCCCAGAGGTGCAGTACTCACACCATCTCCTTGCTCCCCTCTTGCACAGGATGAAGGTGCTTACAAAGTGAAGAGCCCGGACCCCTGCAAGTTGCTTAGTTAAACCTCTAAACTTCTCAAGCTGGCACAATGTATAAACCATGGGGAATCTCCTTCTGAAGTAGTACTGTTAACTCCCTATTATCTTGTTTGAAGTTCTGTATCATTTTCATTGTTTAGTTGGATTGAGTTTTACTCTGTTTGTTTTGTTTGATTGTGTTATATCCAATGGCATGAGCAGCTATTTCAAAGACAGCAAGATCTATTAGGGTAGCCATTTGGATTACTGTTGTCTTATTTTGAAGTCTGTTATTATAGTCATTATTTTATTTTTATTGGTTCTACTCTGTTCTATTTTGTTTGTAATATGTTCACATTGGTCATTGTAAAAAAAATTTAAATTTTCTAAACTATAATGTTTTTGATTTAAAGATGCCCATATAAAGGTTTTCAAATGATTGTTATTAACCTCATGGTATATTAATATACTTATACTTCCAGATACAGGTTTTCCAAAATGTAAAAAGAGATTGTTTATGGTAACAGAATTTTGTTTCAGATTCACACTTCTGCCTTTAACAAAAACTTACAAGATGTACATTGTACTAAAGGTCAACAAGTTAGGTAAAAGCTTCTTATGTATTAGATAGGGATGACTGACAAAAAGGAGAAATTTGATGTCTAAATGGAAATTCAGATGTGTTATAAAATCTCATCATGGGGGGCTGGGGATTTAGCTTAGTGGCTCAAGCACTTGCCTGGTAAGTGTGAGGTCATGAGTTCAACACCCAGTAACAAAAAAAAAACTTCATCATGGTTGTCATGCTATAATATTGCATATGGTTTTGATTTCTAATTTTCTGAGTAAAATGTGTAACTTTTTGTTAACACTCTACCCATATTCATATCTTAAAATATCCATGATTTTTTAAAAAAAAATAATGGTTCTATTTTATGTTCTGAGGTGTTTGATATTTAGATAAGACAATAATGTTAAGTGTACTGCCTCTACTACACTGTACTGTTACCAATCTTTTCTTCTCAATGTTCAACAACTGAAGTTTACAGACCAAAACTTAGACAGACAGATGGGCTAAGAGAATAGCCAATATTTTGGCCCTAGCCTTTGGAGGTCAATGAGGACCCAGGATATTAGTGAACCTCTGCTGCAAAATCCTATACTCAGTGAGTCCCTGATATTCTGATCAAGGACACTGTGGGACCACAGAGGGAAATGATCAACAGTATGTAGTGTGCCTACAGAGAGTCACCAAGTGAGGAAAAATCTCCCAAGCTTTCACAGAAAGCAACTTGATCAAGCAATGGCTGTGACACATTCAGATGACTGACAATGACAAAGAGCTAAGAGGTGCTATGCATGGTTCCAAGGCATTTCCTGAGGAAACTTAACTGACCTTGATAGATAACAAAAAACCACTTGTTATTAATATAGGTCTCACTTTAACTTGGTCTTAGGCATCCTACAGAAAAGTATAATCATAAAATGTATAAAACAATGTCATAGTAATATATTAGTCATAAAAAAAACTCAAATCAGTAACACCTTTTGACAATTGCCAGCTACACTATTAGCTGTCTACTGTTATGGATTAATGGACTGTATAGGATTTCAGTTGATGAATGCAGAGATTTAAAATCCTTAAAATGAACTTAAAATGTAAAGTATTCAAGAATGAAAAGGTCTTCTGCAGAGTTCTTCAAACACTGCTCCTCCAGCTTCAACAGATCCACCCATTCTGTGCTACAACAAAACAAAAAAGAGGGATATATAGGGAACTGTTGAAGCTGGAGGCTGATCACATGTGTGAGGCTACAGCAAAGACATCTCTGAAAACACAGAGAGCTAAAAACAAGCCACATTAATGTTGTTCCAGCTTCAAGAAGGCAAGGGACCCAGGCCAGCCAGAAAAGCAAGTTGTTACGCAGTGTGGTTGAAATTGACCTCTTCCTCTGGAGTGTATAAAAAAATGTGCTACAGTGGTCGTAGTTCCTTCTCTCCCATCAGGAGAGTAAGGGCTCCACCTGACCTCAGCTTTTATCTCTTTTCTTTATTTTGTCATTCTCTCACTGTCCTTCCCCCAAGAAACATCTACAGCTGCACTTGGTTGCTACATTAGACCTTATTTTGTTTGGGATGAGAGGGTAGATTCCAAGTGAGTGCCCAAAATAAGTAATTACATAAATGAGAAAATATTTTCATTTTAAATTTTAAGACCTACAAAAAAATAACATTGTCAATATTTGGTATGGCAATATCCAAATAAATTTCTGGGAATAAATATTTGTCAAACTACAGAAACATAATCATGAGGCGCTGTAGTTGGTGGAGCAAAGTTATTGCCTAGGTTGACAGAAATACAAGGAAAACGTAAGATTTTATGGTTAGTTAATGAATTAACAGGAGAAAATGTTGGAGTGCTGCCTGTGTTATCTTCAGATTTAAAGATCATTCTAATCTCAGAACCAAATATATTTTGACAGATTTGGATAGGGCTATTCTTTTTCTTTTAATTTTATTTTAAAGAAAAAAATGTTGGTAGAAAATTTCAAAATAAGATTGTAGAAGAGGCCCCTGCCCAGTGATTCCTGAGATGCCCGCAACTGCCTGTGTTCCACCTGGCAAGCCAAAAGTGTGTGCAGTGCTCTGCAGCCCATGAGGAAGCTTTGGTGCTTCACCCAGAGACTGGTAATACCCCACCTAGCATCCCACATCACCAGAGGACACACTGGGAGGTCCCTCTGGGCCTATCCAGGGTCCACCCAGCAACTCCCTAGCTGCTCACAGCTGCTTGTGTTCTGAATGGCAAACCAAAAGTGCACACAGCACTCTCCAGCCCAGGGGAAGCTTTGGCACTTCACTAGAAGACTGGTAAGGCCCCATCCAGCAACCCAAAGTAGCTGGGGCCATCTGGTAATGTCTGTCTAAGGACTTCCACTCAACTGGGGAAACTCCCTGAAGTAGGGATAGATATGTTCAACCCAAGAAACAATTGAGACCTTGCATTTGGCTTCCTTAAGGAAATAGGAAAATAACAAATTGAAAGAGGAAAATGCAATCTCAAAACTCTAGCCCATCACAAGCAAGCCTATGAGACACGGACATAGAAGAAAATGTAAGCCACATACCTGAAACTCCTGAAATGATAGCAACTGAAGTAAAGAAACAACTCTGGGAAGCTATAAAAAAAAACTCAGATCAGAAATAATCTGATCTGAGAAAAAAGAAGAAATGATAAATGTAATGAAAGAAATAGTGAACACATCTAAAAAAGACATAGTTAAAAAATTAGAGGAACAACGCAAAAAGATGGAAACCTTCAATGAACAATATAAGAAACAAACAATTCATGAAACAGATTCAAAAAGATATCCAGGAAATCAAAAATTCCATTGAAAGTTGGCAAAACCACCTCAACAAAAGTGAATACAGACTTTCAGACCTTGAAGATAAGATTGCAGATAGTGAACAGGAAAGGAAAGATCTCTTAAAAATAACAAAGAATCAGGAAATAACAATTCAACAGCTATAAGATGATGCAAAGAAAAACAAAATAAGATTGATAGGTATAAATGAAAAACAAGGTGACAACAAAAATGATATCAAGAGACTATTTACAGAAGTAATAGCTGAAAATTTCCCAAACATGGGAATGGAAACTGACATACAGATCAGTGAAGCATATAAAACTCCAAACAGCCATAACCAAAATAAAACTACACCCAGACATACAATAATCAACATCCCAGAAATCTAATATAGAAACAGAATATTAAAAGCTGTTAGAGAGAAGAGACAGATCACTTATAAAGGAAGCCTGTCAGAATTATAGCAGACTTCTCAACACAAACAATGAAGTCAAGAAGAGCATGGAGTGAGGTATTTCAGATCCTAAAGGAAAATGACTTCCAACCCAGAGTGATATACCCTGCAAAACTGTCTTCAAAATTGATGGAGAAATAAAATACTTCCATGACAAAGAACAGCTGAAAAACTTCATGGCCACCAATCCAACCCTGCAAAGAATACTAAAAGATATCCTAGATAGAAATAGGAAAAAAACCATTAAGCAAGGCAAACAATTAAACAGAGTGGAAAGATAAAAAAATCAACAGCAGAAAGATCATATGTTAAAAATAAACCAATATATATCAATTATAGCCATTAATGTAAAAGGCCTCAATTCACCAATTGAAAGAAACAGACTGGCAGAATGGATAAAGGAACAACATCCAACCATATGCTGTATATAAGAAACCCATCTAACCCAAAAGGAAACTCATAGACTGAAAGTCAAAGGATGGAAAACAGTATTCCATGCAACAAGAACCCCCCCTCAAAAGCAGAGGTAGCTATCCTGTTTGCAGACAAGGTGAACTTTAAACCAAGAATGATCAAAAGAGATAAAGAAAGTCACTACATACCAGTTAGGGGAAAATATCAAGAGGAAGAGATAACAATCTTAAATATATATGCACCAAATTTGGGAGCTAGACAAAACAAACATTAACAGAAATGAAAAAGCAAATAAGCAATAACACAATTATAATGGGAAACCTTAACATCCCATTGACACAAAGAGACAGACCAACTAGACAGAAAATCAGCAAAGAAATAACAGAACTGAATCACACCTGCAAACAAATAGACTTGATAAATATATACAGAGTGTTCCACTCAACAACATCAGAATATATATTCATCTCAGCAGCACACAGGACATTCTCTAAAATAGACCATATACTATCCCACAGAACATGCTTAAGTAAATGTAAAAGAATTGAAATTATTCCCTTATGTCATCAGATTATAGCACCATGAAATTAGAAATTAATGATAAAAGAAACTGCAAAAACCCCACAAACACATGGAAATTGTATAATACACTCCAGAACAATCTGTGGGACAGAGAGGAAAGTAAAGAAAAAATTAAACAATATCTACAAGCAAATGAAAATATCAATACAACTTACCAGAACCTGTGAGATGCACTGAAAGCAGTCCTCAGAGAAAAATTTATTGCAGTGAATTCCCACATCAGGAAAACATAATGAACACAAATAAACAAGCTGATGTTACATCTCAAACATCTAGAAAAAGAAGAGCAAGTCAAGCCCAAAGCCAAAAGAAGGGAGGAATTATAAAAATCAGAGCAGAAATCAATGCAATAGAGACTAAGAAAACAATACAAAGAATCAATGAATCAAAGAGTTGGTTCTTTGAAACAATAAATAAAATTGATAAAGCCCTGGCCAACCTTATTTAAAAAAGGAAAGAAAAACCTCAAATTCATGCAATAAGGAATGAAAAGGGTGAAATCACTACAGACCCTGTGGAAATACAGAAGATCATTTATACCTATTTTGAAAATCTCTATTCTCATAGGCTTGATAACACAGAAGAAATTGACAGATCTTTTTTTTTATTTAAGGAGGGGAGAAGCAAAACAGAAAAAAGTGTAGAAACAATACAGAATTTCAAAAAAAAAATAAACAGTAAGAAATCACTATTTGATACATTACATATTGTCTTCTTGGATCTAGTTGTTCCAGTTACAAAATTAAAGCATACAAAGTGGACATTCAAACAGTGAGGCTGCAAACAGTTCTATTCACCAATCCAACAAAAACTTAATAACATGGTTATCAATCCTACACACTTAAGGTTACATACAGTTATCTCTTTTAGAGCACTTTCTTTTCCTCCTCTTGCTTTTTTAAAAAATTGTTTTATTTGAAGAAAAAATTTTGAAACAGAAAGAGGGTAGAAACAATACAAAATCTCAAAAACAAAACAAAACAAAACAAAAAAATAGTAATAAGTAATAATCACTAGTTGATAATTATATACTTTCCTCTTAGATGCAGTTGTTCAAGTTACAAAACTAAGGTCCACAAAGTGGACATCCAAACAGTGAGACTGCAGTCAGTTTTGCTCATCCATCCAACTAAAACTTTAGTAACATGGTTATTAATTCCACACACTCAAACATACATGCAGTTATATCCTTTAGAATATTCTCTTTTCCTTTTTTCCCCCTTACAATAACTATAATCCATCCTTGTAAACTACTTAGAAGTTCTGCACATGTATAAGTCTACACATATACCTAGCCTTTCTGTATTAGAGGGAGAAATAAATCAAAACAAGTCAGCAATACAAATTCTTAGAGAAACACAAAATGAAAAGAACATACAAAAACACAACATTAGGTGATCTATGGTAGTCACTATGATGTCTCTAGTTATTTTCAATAAAATTGTCTATATTGTCAAATATAATATAAACATAGCATTGCTTTACATTATTAATAAAATCTAAACATTGGAGACATTATAGGACTTCAAAGGCAGTTAACAATCAAACCAGAATGAGATCCTGTCATCTTCAGAGTAGTTGCCCCTACTCTCAGACTTGACACTCTCAAGCATACCAGATTCAAATAAAATCAGTCAAGATAAAACAGTGATATAACCAATCTTCTCTGTTTTATCTCTGCCATGCCATTTTTCTGTTGTTATTTGTTTACTTTTCTCCTTCATTCCACTGTCTTCCCCTTTCTTTGAGGCCTTTCTGCCATTATTCCTGGAACCCTGGTGGTTTTCTCTCTCTAGAATGTCCTTCAGTATTCTTTGCAGGGTTGGATTGGTGGTCACAAACTCCCCCAGTTCCCCTTTGTCATGGAAATATCTTGTCTCTCCATTAACTTTGAGAGACAGTTTTGCAGGGTACATCATTCTGGGTTGGAGGTTATTTTCTTTCAGGGCTTGGAATATTTCACTCCAAGCTCTTCATGATTTGATGGTTTGCATTGAGAAGTCCACTGTGATTTTGATGAGTTTTCCTTTATAGGTAATCTGTTTCTTTTCTCTGGCCACTTTTAATATTCTGTTCTTGTGATGAATTTCTGGGATCCTGATTATTATATGTCTGGGTGTGGATCTGTTTGGGTTGTAGCTGGCTGGAGTTCCATATGCCTCATTTATCTGAACTCCACTTCCATTACCTGTGTTTGGAAAGTTTTCCTTAATTATTTCTGTGAATAGACTTTTTATTTCATTTGTATTTGTTGCTGCATCTTCATTCACATATTTTATTCTTAGGTTATAAATCCTCTTGTCATCTAGGCTTTGTATTGTTGCTTCCTGGTTCCTTGTTATTTTTAAAAGATCCTTCCTTTCACAATCATACTTTGCAAATCTATCTTCAAGTTTTGAAAGTTTGTCTTTAGTTTCTGTTAAAAGGTTTTGCCAGGTTTCAATGGAGTTTTTAATTTCCTGATATTCTCTTTGGATCTGTTTCATATATTCTAGGTTTTGTTTATATTCTTCATCAAAGGCTTCTCTTCTTTCTCTGGGTTTCTCTATTCTTTCATTTGTGTCTACTTGAGGATTACCCAGGACTTCTTTTATTAATCTTCTTATATCTTGCTTCACCTGAGTTAGAATTTCAGATTTATATTCGACAATGAGGTCACAGATGTATTTCTTTATTTCTGATGAGGCTGTCTCTGACATTACAGGTTTGCTGCTCTCAACCTCTTCTGCATTTACCTCTGTTGAACTCACTTTCCCTGTTTCCGCAGTTGGGGACCTTTTGCTCTTTCTCTGTCTTGTCATGTTTTTGACCCCCTTCAGACAGGTAGGTTGTGGAGGTCTCTGGGCCTTTCACTTTGCTTACAGTTTTTCTGCATCACACTTGCTAGGGAAGTACCGCCACTCAGTCTGCAGCGGATCTGTGAGTTGCAGGCTGAGAGCTGTCTCCTCCCTCTATGCCAGTCAACTAGTTAATAATGCTTCAACAGGTTTGTGTGTTCTCTGGGGATGCCACTGGCCCAGGAAAGCCTCACCACTGGCCCAGGAAAGCCTTGTCCCTGGCTATTGGGTTTCAACCAGGGGCATGGCCCAGCCCGAGCAGATCCCACCAATCTGCTTTGGACTAGGAGTCATCAGCAGACGCTGCCTAGGGCCCCAATTCAAGCCGGCCCTGCCCAACTCCAAAATGTCGCCCAGCCAGTCCTCCCAGTTTGGGGATTCCAGTTCCCGTCACTCACCAAAGTTCGTGCAGCCTGACTGGCTCTTTCCACTCCCCGTTTCAGGGCCTCCCCCAGGCGAGGGTCTGGAGCTCACCAGCCCCCGCTCTCAGCAGGGCCAGGATCTCAGCTTGATCATGAGTTGCCTGAATTTAAGACTTGCCAGTACAGCGATTGGGGCTTGCCCAGTTCCAGCCCTCTGTCCATGCTTCTTTCTCTTCTTTCTTTTTTTTTTTTCTTTTTCTTTTCCCTCAGTTTCTTCCTGGGTCATGAGAATTCCTCTCCTTTTGTTTGGCTTTCTCCATTTTGCCAGATTCCAGCATCTGAGTTGTTTTCATTTTTTTTTCCTCAGAGAAGCTCTCTTACAGTGCCACCACTCAGTCGGCCATCTTGCAATGATCCAAAATTGACAGATTTCTAGAAACATAAGAATTACCAAACCTGGACCAATATGATGTAAAACTGCTGAAAAATCCAATTTCAATTAATGAAATTGAAAATATAATTAAAACCTTACCAACAAAGAAAAGCCCAGGTCCAGATGGATTCACTGCAGGATTCTACAAAAAATTTAAGGAAGACTTAAGGCCAATGGTCCTCAAAATCTTCAATGAAATTGAAATGGAAGCAATTCTCCCTAACTCATTCCTGGAAGCAAGTATTACCCTAATGCCAAAATCAGAGAAAGACCCAACCAAAAAAGAGAACTACAGGCCAATCTCTGTGATGAGCATAGATGAAAAATTCTCAATAAAATACTGCTAAACAGAATGCAGCAAGTCATCAAGAAGATTATATACCATGACCAAGTGGAATTCATTCCAGGAATGCAGGAATGGTTCAACATATGCAAATCAATAAATGTAATTCACCATATCAATAGAGCCAAAAATAAGAATCACATGATCATTTCTATGGATGCAGTAAAGCTTTTGATAAGGTCCAACACTCATTCATGGTAAGAACCTTACAGAAAGTTTGAATAGATGGTTTTTACCTCAATCTAATAAAAGTCATCTATGACAAACCAACAGCCAATATCATATTTAACAGCCAAAAACCAAAAGCCTTTACTCTAAAATCAGGAACAAGACAAGGATGTCCATTATCTCCACTCCTATTTAATTTAGTGCTGGAAATACTAGCCAGAGCAATTAGACAAGAGAGAGAAATAAAAGGAGTAGGGATAGGAAAAGTAGAAGTTAAATTATCATTATTTGCAGATGACATGATACTCTACATAGAAGACCCCTAAAACTCCATTGAAACACACCTAGGTATAATAAATAAATTGAGTACTATAGCTGGAGACAAAGTCAACACTCAGAAATCAATAGCATTTCTATACACAAACAACAAACTCAATGAGAGAAAAATAAGAGAAATCACACCCTTTATGATAACACCCCCAAAAATAAAATACTTAAGAATCAGTCTAACAACAGAAGTAAAAGACTTATTCAGGGAAATTATAATACTCTGAAAAAAGAAATTGAAGAGGATCTCAGAAAATGGAAAGACACTGCTTGTTCATGGATATGAAGAACAAATATTGTGAAAATGGCCATTCTCCCAAAACTATTATACAGATTTAATGCAATTCCAATCAAAATAACACTAGCATACCTTACAGACCTAGAGAAATCATTCCTAAAATTTATCTGGAACCAGAGAAGACCTAGAATAGCAAAGGCAATTCTAAGCAACAAAGGCAAGGCAGGAGGCATCACAATACCTGACTTGAAGTTATACTACAAAGCTACTGTAATAAAATCAGCATGGTACTGGAATAAAAACAGACCTGAAGATCAATGGAATAGACTAGAAGATACAACTACAAACACACTCAGCCACCTTATCTTTGATAAAGGGGCCAAACACATCCACTGGAAGAAAGATTGTCACTTTAACAAATGGTGCCAGAAAAACTGGCTCTCCATATGCTGAAAAATAAAACTAGACCCATGTCTATCACCATGTACTAAGCTAAAGTCAAAATGGATCAAAAATCTAAATATTTAAACAGAAACACTAAATCTGCTGGAAGTCAAAGTAGGTAGAAATCTTAAAGACATGGGGTAGGTAGAGAATTGATGAACAAAAATCAATCTGCATAAGAAATACTTCCTAGAATCAGTAACTGAGATCTCGTCTTATTAAAAAGTTTTTGCATGTCAAAAGAAATCTCCAACAGAGTAAAAAGGAAACCCATAAATTTTGAAAAAAATCTCAGTGAACTGTCCCTGAGACAAAGGACTTCTATCTATAACATATAAAGAATTTTTAAAAATCAGATCCATGAAATTCAAAGACTCAATCCAAAATGGGCATCTGAGATGAACACACAGTTCTCAGATGAAGAAATACAAATTGCAAATATATGCACGAAAAAATGTTCAGCATCATTGGTCATTAGAGAAATGCAAATTAAAACCACACTGAGATTCCATCTCACTCCAGAAAGAATGGCCAGGATAAAGAAAACCAACAAAAAATGCTGGAGAGACTGTGGGGAAGAAGGAACTCTTCTGCACTGTTGGTGGGAGTGTAGACTGGTGCAACCACTGTGGAGTCAGTCTGGAGATTCCTCAAAAATCTTGGATTGGAAGTCCCATTTGACTAAGCTATTCCACTTCTTGGCATATTTCCAGAAGAACTGAAAACATCATATCACAGTGATATATTTGCACTCATGTTTATAGCAGCACAATCTGTAATAGCCAGATCTTGGAAACAACCTAAATGCCCATCACCTGAGGAATGGATAAAAAAGATGTGATATTTTTATTTTTATTTTTTTTTATTTTAAGAAGGGTAGAGTTAAACAGAACAAAACAGATCGTAAGAAAAGAATTTAAGAAACACAGATTTCAAAGCAAGACCACTGGAGATCTTCACTGTCTATCATATTGTCTCTTGTTTTCTTACAAATAGTTTTCCATATCTTCACACACAGTGAATTCATACTGAGCGAAATAGTATTAAACTGATCAGAACAGGAGGATAAAGGCATTTTAGGTCTTCAAGACCAGACAATAGGGAAGTGAACAATGGCTGCCATAATGTCTCTTGGTCTCTTCAAAGCAGCTATCCATATCTTTATATATGTTGAAGTTAAACAGAAGAAAACAGACTAATATCACTCTGAACAGAAAATTGCTACATTTTATATCCTGATACTATGAAATTAGCACTGTGTATCTTAGTGTCTTTTTCTTCAGAGTATCTGTTCATTGCATTGTGCATTATATAATCAATTCTTGTAAACTTTTTAGAGGTTCTACACATGCATGTATCTCTACATGTATACCTATCCTTTCTGTATTAGAGGGAAAAACAAATCAAAACAAGACCACAAAACAAATTCCTAGAAAAACATGAAACAAAAGACATATAAAACCACAATACTAGGTGATCTACAGTAGTTACTATGATGTCTCTTGTTATTTTCAATAGAGTTGTCTATATCATCAGGTATAGTATAATTAAACACAGCAGTACATAGCAATATTAATAAAAACAAAACATTGGAGACATTATAGAACTTCGAAAGCAGTTAATAATCAAACCAGAATGGGTCTTCAGAGTAGTTGCCTCTACTCTCAGACTTGATACTATCAACTATACCATATTCTAATAAAATCAGTCAAGACAAAACAGTGATCTAACAAACAGATTCAAATAAGATCAGGCATAGTAAGACACTGTAAGTAATACTGGGCTTCAGTTTAAGTTAATAGGAAATTAAGGATAGTTACTGTAGTATATCCTGCTATTTTGGGGATAGCTGTCTGTGCCCTTAAATCTATTATGAGTAGACAGACTGGAACAGAATAAAATCAAACTAAACAAAGTGATAAGAATAATGTGGCTTTTAAACCCTGATATACTATTAACAATGTCCTCTGCCTTCCTTTTTTAGACAGTTCCTCCCCTTTCACTTTCTCAGGGTGCTTTGTACATTGTAGGCCCCACTAACTCCTTTAGCTTTTAGATTAAGGGGGCAACCCGCTATCTACCTAAGTGGTTCTGAACCTTTTTACCCCTAAGCTTGGTCATGAGCTGTATTTTTTTACTTACTAAAGCCTTAAGGTTTTCCTTCCTTATAGCTGAGTAGTTCTCCACTGCACAAAAATGTTACAAGTTTCCTACCTATCTGCAGCTGTTGGACGAGCTGTCCCTACTTCTCTCTGGTTCCCTGTCACATAGAGCATTGTTTTCTCATCTTTGACTTTCAGTTCATTAACTCTCTGTCAGGTTGATTATATTTCCTATTCAGAGCATCTAGATGGACCCTATCTCCTGATCTACTCTGCCTGTGTTCTTTTTGTTAGAGTATCCAGGCCATCTGTGTTAGAGATAATAGCCAATCTTCTCTGCCTCATCTCTGCTATGCTATTTTTCTGCTATTGGTTGTCTACTTTTCTGATTCATTCCACTGTCTGCCGCATTCATTGAGGCCTCTCTGCCATTGTTCCTGGAATCCTGGTGATTTTTTTCTCTCTCTCTTGAACGTCCTTCAGTATTTTTTGTAGGATTGGATTGGTGGTCACGAACTCCCCCAGTTTCTCTTTGTCATGGAAATATCTTGTTTCTCTGTTAATTCTGAGCAATAGTTTTGCAGGGTACATCAATCTTGGCTGGAGGTTACTTTCTTTCAGGGCTTGGAATGCTTCACTTCAAGCTCTTCTTGATTTGATAGTTTGTGTCGAGAAGTCTGTTGTGATTTTGATGGGTTTTCTTTTATAGGTGATCTGTTTTTTTCTTGGACCACTTTTAATATTCTTTTCTTCTGATCAATTTCTGGGATCTTGATTATTATATGTCTGGGTGTAGATCTGTTTTGGTTGTAGCTGGCTGGAGTTCTGTATGCCTCATTTATCTGAATATCATTTCCTTTTCCTATGCTTGGGAAGTTTTCCTTAATTATTTCTTGAATAGCCTTTGTATTTTATTTGTGTTTACTCCTGCTTCTTTGCTCATATTTTTTATTCTTAAATTATAGATCCTCTTGTTGTCTTCTAGCTTTTGTATTGTTACTTCCTGGTTCCTTATTATTTTTAAGAGATCTTTCCTTTTGCAATCATACATTGCAAATCTATCTTCAAGTTTTGAAAGTCTAACTTTAGTTTCTGTTAAGCAATTTTTCCAGCTTTCAATGGAGTTTTTAATTTCCTGGTAATCTCTTTGGATCCATTTCATATATTCTAGATTTTGTTTATGTTCTTCATCAAAAGTTTCTCTCCTTTTTCTGGGTTCTTCCATTTTTCAATCTGTGTCTTCTTGAGAGGTGCTTAGCATTTCTTTTATTAATTTTCTTATATCTTGCTTCACATGAATTAGAATTTCAGTCTTAAGTTTGTCTCTGAGGTCACAAAGGTATTTCTTTATGTCCTCTGATGCCGTGTCCAATATTGCATGTTTGCTGCCCTTGATTTCTTCTGTATTTACCTCTCCTGGACTTAATTTCCTTGGGTCAGTGGCTGGAGGCTTTTTCTTATTTCTTTCTCTTGACATGTTTCTGGTTTCTTTCAGACAGGTGAATGGTGGAGGTCTCAGGTCCTTTCCATATTGCTTAAGGTTTTTCTGAAGTGTGCTGGCTAGGGGATTGCTGCCCTCTCCAGATTACTGTTGATCTGTGAGGTGCATGCAGGGGCGATGTGGGCTGGCCCCTCTCCTCTGAGCCAGTCAACCAGTGAGTGCCTTCAGCATGTTAGTCTGTGCCGTGCAGATGTCACAGGTTCTAGGACAGTTTCATCCCTGGCTATTGGGTCCCGACCAGGGGCATGACCCAGCCCAAGCAGATCCTACCAGTCCTCTTTGGGCCAGGAGTGGCCAACTGATGCCATTGTAGTTGCAGGTTCAGGCCTGTCCTGCCCAACTGCAATATGTTGTCCAGCCAGTCACTCCCTCCATGGGACCAAATTCCAAGCACTCACCACAGGTTAGTGAAGCTCTCCACACTGGTTCTGCTCTCCAGTGCAGTGCATCTTCCCATCAAGGGCCTCAGGCTCACCAACCCCCGATTTCGGTGCCACTGTGACTTTAGTGTGACCGTGAGTTGTCCGACTCCAAGGCATGCCCAGCATGGTGCAGGACCAGCTCCAGTGTGAGTGCACCTAGCTCCAGCCCTCTGTCCAAGTTTTTCTTTCTTTTTCTTCCCTTTTTCTTTTTCCTCAGTTTCTTCCTGGATTGTGAGAATCCCTCTCCTTTTGTCTGGTCTTCTCCATGGTGTTAAATTCTAGCATCTGAGTTGTTTTTCTCACAGAGGCTCTCTACCATGCTGCCTATCAATCTGCCATCTTCAAAGGTACCAGTCAAGATGTGGTACTTTTATACAATGGAGTACTACTCAGCTATAAAGAATCATCATATGGAGATATTTATAAGTAAGTGGATGCAACTTGAGACTGTACTCATAAGTGAAATAAATCAAACTTACATGAGTTAATACTGTATTGTCTTCTTAGTGTAAGAAATGGTTAGAGTACATAAGATTTGAAATCCTTAACAAATACAGTGAAAGGGTAAGAATCTGCTCAAAGGGGGAAAAATAATATCTCAGAGTAAAGGAAGAAAAAGGAAAAGAAAGGGAAAAGAAAAAATACCTAAATTTGTATAAACACACTTAGGATAGCTAAGAGTATTGTGGTACAAATTCTATAAGTTCATAGAACAAAGCAGTTAATATTCATAGGATTGGAACAATTTTACATGTTTATGTCTGGTGACCTGAGGAACTCTTTTGAAGATCACTATGTAAAATATCACTCTTAGTTCTGTTCCTACCACCATGTTTTGAAAACCTTTATCTTCAATGTTTTGGGCTCTTTTCTATTGTTATTTGTCTATTTTGTTTCTTATTTTTCTAGTAATCTCTTTTGTTTTGTTTTTCCCTCTAATGCAGAAAGGATAGATATACATGTAGATGTTTATACATGCATGTCATTCTCCCTGCATTTTGTAAAGATGCTTTTCTCTCCACCTGGCCAGCAGCTCAAGTGACTCATGTGGTTCCTGCCATCCTCACTGTCACTCATTCTTGAGCCACCCCCTTCTTCACAAGATAATAAATTCCAGGAGAGGCCTTGGATCAGGGCTTTTGTCTGTATAGCCTGACTTGGATTGGGCTTAGGTCCCCTTGGCTGCCCTTACCTTTGAATGTGTCCTCATGTCTTTACTCTCCCTATGGGCTGCATTGGAGGTGGTAGGTTGGAATTAACTTGCTGGAATTCCAAAAACTTGTCAGTGGGATTACAACTATAACTATAATGCTAAAATTTTCTACTTAAAATGCTGATTAAATAGACAAATTTTCAGAGAAAAAATCTCTTTCATCTCTGCATTTGTTTGCTTAGAGTGTGTTTTTCAGTGTTCGATGGATTTTTTTATGCAAGTATTTTGTTTCCACACTCACTTTGCAGATGGATGCTGAGTCCTGCCTCATCTTTTCTGATTGGCATGTTCAGTCATGGTGTCTGCCTTTGGGGAGTATCAGTCCAGCTTCATTCACAGTTTCTGTGGCCCTTGGTGTGCCCCAAGTCACTGTTTTCTACGCTTAGCTTTACAGTTGTGGGATTTGTGAACCCTGATGGTATAGGGGAATGAAACTCCCAAACCTACTATGTCCAGAATGAGTTTGTGTTCTCTAAAATCGAAGAATGAATTTTAGGAAAACAGAGGTTAATAGCAGAATATATTTATTGAGAGAAAGAAGCTTCTGTCTGAGAGACAGAAGGGGTCCCAAATGGGTTGCCAAGGATGCTGTCTTTTTCCAAGGACTTTTATAGAGTAAAATCATGAGGTGAGATGGGTTTAAGGTGGGGAAAACTGGGAACTCACAAGGCAGAAGGGCATAAGGTAGGACAGAACTATGGTTAGTTAGTAAGATTAATAGTTCAGGTAAAATTGATTACATTAGGGACAAATGGGGAAGCGAGTCACTTAGAAAGCGGCATTTTTTGAAAGCAGTGACTCTTCTCTTAAGGGGTTGGAATGGTGACTGAAAGAGTTTTGCCCTAGAATAAATTACAGGACATTATGGCAGTGGGAGGCCAAATCAGGGATGTTTACCCTGAGGTCACTTCCTCCTTCCCCTATTAAATCTTCCTTTTTCCTTTCCCAGTGCACTTGAAGAAAATTCCAATCAGCTCCTTGCACGTCATCAATGCCCGCCCTAAGCACCACCCCCGTCAAAGCTTACATATGTCCCATAGCCCATATTCTGGTGGAAGGAGACAGCCCAGCTTCTATGGGTCATGTGCTCCTTCCCATGTCCTCAACTCAGTAAACCTGTTCATTTTGTACTTTTGCTTCTCTATTGCGCCAGGATACTCTACCACTGGCTCCTAACTTCCTCAGGGCGCTGTTTAGGGAGCTATTTAGAATATCAGTCCTTAGGACATGGGTGCATTTGTTTGATCTTTTGTCTTGAGGCCTGGCCCACAGCAGGAGGCGTCTGTCTCCCCGCAGTTGCAAGGTGTCTGGGCTTCTGCACTGGCTCCTTCGAGGACCCAGCCCTGTCTCACTGCCTATAGTATTTCTAACTAACTCAGCTGCCTGTAACACTGACACCACATTCCAGAGGACCTTCTGAATTGGAGACTGCTTATCAGGGACCCCTGCAATGCATCCCCAATCTCCTGTCTGAATTTATAGCATGTGAGAAAGAAAAAGAGATAAGAATTTGCAAGGAAATGGGCTCTGGGGCAATCAATGTTCTCTGGGAACAGTGACCCAAAATCTCAGCCACCATTTAGGGAGGGGTCTGGTGCTTTTCCTGGAACAGTGTAGAAATAGTGGTTGAATGGGCAAGTTTAACACCATAAAGGAAGCAACTTAAGGTCCACCCCCACACCTGGGTGCTAGTTTCCCTGTACTGTCCTCAGTGGACTTCATCCTGCTCTGTGAGCCTCACTGACCAAGAGGAAGTGGGGGTTCCACATTCCAAAACCTGTGCACAAGGCAAGGGCAAAGAGGACCTCGGGCAGATTCTATGTCAATTTACAATTGGTCCCCTGACACCCATGTTTTCTTAATAACCTGTCCATTTAATTTCGGTAGGTCCTATGTCTCCAGAAATTTTTCCACTTTTTCTAGATGTTTGCAACTAATCAGAAAATAGTTTTTTGAAATAATTTTTAATGATGCTGGGGCAAAATATAATGTAAGTATACTTAGAAGTGTTTCATACAGAGCAATTAGTATACTTAGAGGTGTTTCACAGAGAACAATTAGAAGTCTCTGACCAAGTTTCAGCTCCTTCTGCTGAATTAACTGACCTTGACAATGTCTAAAGCGCAGCTGTGCACCTCTGAGAAGCACTGAATCAGTGTAATTGTCTATACCCTAAGGAACCATGGACTAGTCAAAAACACCATTAACTATCCCACTCTGTAAGGGCCCCCTCCCCATGTTCCTGGGATGTTTCTACATTATGACAAATAATTCCTTTGTTTCAACAAATCAGTTCAAGACTTGCTGTCTGTCAATATATGACCCAATACGCGTATCCAGTTATGTGACATTTCGTCACTTGGTTTGTCCTTCCCACTTCTAAATGCTATGTAATCTAAGCTCTCTGTAAACTCAGTGCCATTACCTTTGGGAACTGTCCCACAACTGTCTACTCATGAAGATTCAATAGTCCACCTACATAAAGAGTGAACACTGCCTTCTTATCTTCTCGGTGCACAGTCTTCATTTCAGTTTGACTTGGGAATTTTCCTATAACAATGATATTTGAATTTATGTAACATCTGCTGTGATATCTTTCTTTTCACCTCTATTTTTATTTATTTATTTATTTATTTTTGGTTTGTCCAGTTAAAGTTTTGTCAGTTTTGTTTTTGTTTAAAAAACCAATTCTTTGTTTTACTGATTTTTGTATTGCTTGTTCAGACTTTATTTCATTTATTTCTGCTTGATATTTACTATTTCTTTTCTTCTCCCACTTTAGGATATTGGTTTTACTTTTCCAATATCTTGAGACTGTTTGAAATCTTCCTTTTGCTGATTTAAGTATTCACTGCTATAAAGCTTCCCCTTTAGTGCTGCTTTAGCTGTATCCCAATAAATTTCGGTATTTTGGTTCCATTTTCATTGGTGTCAAAGAATTTTAAAAATTTCCCTTTCGATTTACTCAGTGACACACTTTAAAATTGTGGTATTCATGCTTCATATGTTTGAATATTTCTAAGTTTCTGTTGCTGTAAAATTTTACTTTCATTCCAAGTAAGAAAAGATAAAGAACATTATTTGATTTCTGTGTATTTTTAAAGACTTGATTTATGATCTATTATATGATGTATTCTAAAGTTTTATGTGTTGATGAAAACATGGTTATTCTGAAGCTGTTGAGTGGAGTGTCTTATAACATCTGAGTGTATTTGATCCACAGTACCTGCCTTCTTTGCTGGTTTTTCATCTGGATAATCTATCCATTGAGGAGAGAGGGGTATGCACTCCCCATGCCACTATTATTCTGTTATTGTCCATCTCTCACCTTAAGTATGATGGTGTTTGCTTTACAAAATTGTGCACTTTTTTATTAGGCATATATAATCATAATTATTAGATCTTCTTGATAATCTGATTTTTTGATTTTTTATATCTTTGCACTGTTTTTGTCTTAAAATATTTGTCGGATAAAGACATAGCTAGTTCTGCTTATTTATCATTTCAGTTGCTTGGAATATAATTTTCCATTCTTTACTTTTTACTGTGTATATTTGTGTGTGTGTGTGTGTGTGTGTGGTCATGTGCTTAAGAAGGAGGTGAGTTTTTTTATAGCCAAAATATTGTTGAATCTTTGTTTTTTAATTTATTCAGCCATCTGTCTTTTAACTGGAGAATTAAGACCATTTGCATTGACAAGTATCAGTGAAACACATGGATTTGTGACTGCCGTGTTATTGATTTTCCTCTAGTTGACTTGAGTATTCTACTATTAAAAATTAAGTTTATTGGTGCAACTCAGATATACATAATTGTCACATTCGTCGCAGGAAGTGTGTATCTACGTGCTATATTTTTATTCCTTCCTTCCCTATCCCCTTACCCTCTCTTCGAACTCTATCCCCTTCCTCTCTTACAAACGCTTTGTTTCCGTTTTGTCCTTTTGCCACTTTCCCTTTCCCTCCTTTCTTTCCCCTGCCTCCTCCACAGTTCACCTTCCCATTTGAACACTTTTCTTATTTCACAATATCTATTATACTTTTTGGTTCTTATTTACACTTTCAGTTTTTTTACATCAGAAAGACAATGTGATGTTTATACATATTTACACATGTGTTTTTGATTAATTTTTCTTAAAAGTAAGGTCTCAAGGCACATCCATTTAGCAAGAAATGTCTCATGTGTATCCTTCCTTATGACAGTAAAGAACCACACTTTTTTATTCATGCATCAGTGATGGGCATTTAGGCTGTTTCCAACATTTATCTGTTACAAATTGTTGTGCTATACACATGTGCATATATTTCTGTGGTATGATGCTTTTAATTTTTTTAGGAAGAAAGCAACAAGGGGAATAGCTGAGTCAAATGGGATCTAGCTCTGTTCTTTGGAGAATCTCCACACTGATTTCCACTGTGGTTGCAACAGTCTGCACCTCCCAAATAGTGGAGAAGGGGTCCTTTTTTCCCAAAGCCCCACCATCAGCTGTTATTGACTTCTTGATAACAGTTATTTATTCTGGAATGAGATGGAATCTCAGCATTGTTTTAATTGCATCTCTCAAATGACCAGTGATGTTGAGTATTTTTTTCATATATTTATTTGCCATTTGTATTTATTCATCTGACAAGTGTATATTCATGTCAGATGCCCATTTTTGTATTGATTCTTTACATTTGAGGGGATCTGATTTATTTTAAACTTCCTTATATGTGCTAGATATTAGTCCTTTGAGGAAAAGTTGGCAAAATTTTTTGTGTTCTCTGTGGGTTTCTCTTCACTCTGTTGGTGATTTGTTTTGCTGTGCAAAAGCTTTTTTCCAATCAGATTCTATTGGTACATTTTAGGTGTATATAATAATCACATTCATCATAGGGACTGTGCGCCTGTACATGATGCACCTTGATTCTGTTTTTCCATTTCCCTTGCCCTTCCTTCAACGTTTCCTCCCCACTTATAAAAGCTTTGTTTCCATTTTCCCTTCTTTTCTCATTTTTTAAAACTTTCACCTTTTCTCTTTACCTGCCTCATCCCCGTCATTCCCCTTCCCATTTGAACATTTTCTTCCTATTTCCCAATACTTATTATACCTTTCGGTCCTTATTTACACTTTTGGTTCCTCACATGAAGAAATTATGTAGTATTTACTCTTATGTGTCCAGTGCATTTCTCAAGTGTATAGTCTCAAGCTGCATCCATTTACCTAGAAGTGTCTCACCTTATCCTTCTTTGTGGCTGAGCAGTATTCCATTGTATGAAAAATCCTACATCTTCTTTATCTATTCATCAGTTGATGGGAATTTAGGCTGCTTGCAAGATTTAGCTATTATAACTTGCTGCTATACACATGGGTGTGTATATATCACTGTACTGTGATGCTTTTAATTTTTACAGGAAGATATCAAGAAGGAGAATAGCTGGTCAAATTGAACTTGGAGTCCTAGCACTTTGAGGAATCTCCACACTAATCCCCACAGTGGATTCATCAGTCTACATTCCCACTGACAGTGGAGAAGGGTTTCTTTTTCCCCAAAGTCCCTCCCGCATTTGTTATTGGTTGATTTATTGATGTTGGCCACTCTTTCTGGGATGAGATGGAATCTCAGTGTTGTTTAAATTTGTATCTCTCTAATAACCAATGATGTTGAACATTTTTCCATATATTTATTTGCCATTTGTATTTCTTCATCAGAAGTGTGTATTAATCTCAGATGTTCATATCTGGTTTGTGTCTTTGAATCTGGGGGTGTCTGGTTTTTTCAGTTCTTTATAGGTTTTATATATAAATCCTTTGTCGGAGGGACAACTGGCTATATTTTTTCCCCACTCTGTCAGTTGTCTTTCCACTCTGTGGGTGATTTCTTTTGTTGTGCAAAAGCTTTTTAATAAGGTGAGTTCCCATTTGTTGATCCTCTGTATTTCTCATGCAGTCCAAGTTTTGCTCATGAAGTCTCTGCCTACACTTAAGTCCGAGATTTCTACCCATTTTCTTTTCCAGTAGATTTACTGTTTCTGTCTTAAAATTTAGATCTTTGATCCATTTTGAGTTTAGTTAGTGCATGGTGACAAACGTGTCTAGTTTTAGTCTTTGTATATGGAAAACCAGGTTTTCCAGCATCATTTATTAAATAGGCTGTTTTTTTTTTTTCCCCAGTGAACATGCTTGGTCGCTTGGTCAAAGATAAGAGATGGTTGAGTGTGTTTGGAGTTGCATCTGCATCTTCTGTACTGTTCTACTGATCCTTGGGTCTGTATTTTCACCAATACCATGTTGATTTTATCATAGTGGCTTTGTGTATCATTTTATTTCTGGGAGTGTGATTCCTCATGACTTGCCTTTGTTGCTCAGAATTGATTTTGGTATTCTAAGTCTTTTCTGGTTCCAAATGAATTTTAGAAATATTTTCTCTAATTCTGTGAATCATGCTAATGGTATTTAGATCTGGTTTGCTTTAAGTCTGTATACCAAATTGGAAGTATGACCATTTTCACTATGTTGGTTCTTCCTATCCAAAAGCAAGTAATATCTTTTCATATCTGAAATCCTCTTCAATTTCCTTTTCAACGTATAGCTCTTTTAGTTTCTTTGTTAAATTGATGCCCAAGTGTTTCACTTTTTGGATACCACTGTGAATGGAATGGTTTCCCCAATTTCTCTCTGTGTGAGTTTGCTGTTTGTGTATAGGAAGGTTTTTCATTTTTGAATGTTGACTTTGTATCCAGCTACACTATTGAATTTGATTATTAGATCTAGAAATCCTTTTGTGGAGTTTTTTGGGGGTCTTCTACATAGAGTATCATGCCATCTTCAAATAACAATGGTGCACTACTGATTTTTGAGTGCCAGCTATGTATGCAACTATGTGAAGGAGTCTCAATATTAAATGTATAGATGGAGTTTGGGAGGTCTTCTATGTAGATTATCATGTCATCTGCAAATAATGATAATTTAACTTCTTCCTTCCCTATCTTTATCTCTTTTATTTATTTCTCTAGTCTAATTGCTGAGTCTCTCAGTTAAACTTCTAAACTCCTCAAGCTGACACAGTGTATCAACCATACACGAGATTCGCTACCCCTGCTTTTTCCAGGTTTCTGTTACCTTAAGTACTATTTTGTCTCTGAATTTCTTTTGAATCCAGTAGGTTTTCTTTTTGTTTTTTGTATGGTTAATATCACTGCCTCTTGTTTATTGGTTCATTCTGCCAGTGTTTCTTTTGATTGGTGAGTTGAGACCATTTATATTGATAGTTATAAATGATATGTATTGGCATTCTTGTCATTTTACTTTCCTGTTGTTGACTTCCTGTCTTTATCTCCTGTTTAACTGCTTTTCTAAGCTGGTGGACTGTTTTTATTGGTATTTTGTGAGTGTAGTCTTTTTATCTCTCCATAAAATATCCTTCAGAACATTGGGGAGAGTTATTTTGGTTGTCATGAATTTCTTTAGTTGTTCTTTGTCATGGAGATATCTTATTTCTCCACTGATTCTGAAAGATAGTTTTACAGGGTACCCCTGTCTGAGTTGGTGGGGTTTTTTTCTTTCAAAAGTTGAAATATTTCCCTTCAATTCTCCTTGACTTAAGGCTTGTGTTGAGAAGTTTGCTGTGATTCTGATGGGATTTCTTTGTAGGTGATTTGTTTCTTTTCTCTAACAGCTTTTACTATTCTGTTCTCATGCTGAACTTCTGAAGCCTTGATTTTTATGTCTTGGCATAGATTTATTTATTTGGTACAGAACTATGGTGATGATTATGACCTAAGACAAGCACGGTGTTGTCATACAAGGGGGAAACAACTGATTACAACAGTTATGGCACGCTGGCTAGAGGAAAACAATTAGCATTAACAATAGCATCAAGCATAGCCTTGAAACTGACAAAGATTTGAAGAGGATTTCTGAGTACTGTTTTGTTATGCAATACTGAGTTAATTTCCAGTTAGGTACCAAAGTGTAATCTCTCTGTAATTTCTTATGATGTGGTTCATGAGATATGATATGGTTCATAGCATGTATCATATCAGACTGAATGGAGGTGCTAGCTGTGTGAGTCCTGCAGAAATAGAACACCATGGCACTTACGGCAGGGGCAGTTTATGAAAAAGAGTGTGTTTTGTATACCATGTGTGGATGCTCCTCCCATGGTAATGATAGCTCCTACTGGGCAACGATGCTTTCCTCAGATACTCTTAACATTGGCTCTGTTACTTGAAAAGGCCTCTGGTACTGGCTACTCCAGTAGTGTTGGGGAACCTGAAGCACTTGTCCCCTGATTAGGCACTCATGCTGGTCAAGATGCTTCATGAGGAGAGATAGGGGCAGAATCACAGCAATCTCTCTGTGTCACTCAGGTCCAGTATGTGACCAGACAATGTGTCAGTTTAGAGACAACAAAAGTTGTGTTACTTCTCTCTGCTGCTACTGTGGGTGTGCCCCCCACAGGGTGGAACCTCAGACTTCCCATACTTTTGGCACTCATATCCTGGACCTGGCTGGGACTTCTCTCACCTTGATTATTTGATTATTTCAGTTGTAGTACCCACAAGGGATCAGGGGAGACATTCTACCATTTTGGAATAAGATATGTGTGAAGAGGATTATGCTTAACTGAGTGTGCTCAGAAAAGCACCCACCTCTACAAGCCAGGAGAACAACCACAGCACAGCTGCTTTGGTAACTAAGCTTTGGGAAAGACCTGTGATTGATAACGAGCATCATACAAGAGATACATCTTCAAACACACAAAAGGATATCACAGAATGATGGCATTCAGCTGCTTTGCCTCAACTGAGGGTGACCTAAGGGAAATGAAACCTTTGAATACTACTCAGTGTATGGGTCTGACAAAAGAGACCCTTCCCGTGTAGTCAAGATCACACAGGATACTGGGATCTCCTCGGGGTAGCCTCAAAGATGGTCCTGGTTTGACATAGCCAGAGACCTCTACAGGGAAAGGGGTTGGGCACACTCCTCCTTTAGCCTGTTGCTCATTGAAAGCACAATCCTAAAGTGCTTTCTTTTGAGGCAGCCAGGAATTTAAAAACAGTGACTAGAAAGTATGACTCTTCATTTGGCCTACAGATGTCCCTAAGTAACTAAAAGCAAAACAGAGATTGACTTTCCTTTTGTATCCTTTGCTACTTTAAACGTTTGAATCCAATTCCTCCTTAGCTCCGCATGCAGAAGTTTATCACTCAAGAAGTATCTGTCTAACAGTTGGTGAAACCTTATCAAAAGGAAATAAGAGACTCAAATTCATGCAGTTATGAATGAAAAGGGTTATGTCACCACAAAACATCTGGAAATACAGATCATCAATATCTACTTCAAGAACTTTTAATAAGACAGACAGAGAGAGAGAAATAGGCAGATTCCTACATACATATGAATTACTAAAGCTTAATCCTTGTGATGAATGTGACCATTATGTATATCTAAATTGTGCCAATAAACTTGAGAATTGCGCGTGCATGCATGTGTGCACATGTGCGTGCGCACGCGTGCGTGTGCACACACACACACACACACACACACACAGGTTGGCAATACCAATGCTGATTAGCCTCGAATTTATATAACCTTTTTTCCTTGGAAATTGAGAACCAGAAGTCACCAGCCATCATCCTAAGCCCAATAACCTGGATTTTAAAGCAGAGCCCCGTGTGACGGAAGCCACGTCAAACCCAGACAAGCATTTCATGGGAGCAGAAGTGTCCCTCCAGCCATGAGGATTCCAGAGCTACAAAACCAGAACTGAGATCAGCTAGACCCCAGCCCACCAGCTAACCTTCAAAGCTGGCCTCCTGCTTTGTGAATAGAACAATCTAATCCTCTCCAACGGAGTGTGCTTCCTTTTGCTGCCCATGCCAGAGTCCTTTAGCTATATAGATGTATTTTAAAGAGAATAAAACACAACAAAGCAAAATGAAATAAAACCAATCAAAGCAAAGCAGTGAAAATGGCACAGAACTTCCAAACAGGGTAATAGGAAACCAGTAACGATTACCATAACGTAGTTGTCTCTACCATCTGACATGGCAGAGTCAAACAAAACAAAACATAACAAAACCAGTCAAAGCATAACATTGAATAAAACAAAACAATAAATTGGAACAAAACAAAACAGTGAGCAAAATACTGCACATTATTATCTTCAAAATAGTTGCTCAGGTTACCAGATACAGGGGTAAAATAAAACAGTAAAATGGAACAAAATATTGGATTTAAAAATCAAGACAGGAGGAAATGCCCACAGCTGGCACAATGCACTCTGCCATCCTCCAAGTGGAGGCCCAGACCACCAGCCCAAGCCTGCAGGGTCCACCAGACAACACAAGCATCAAGCCATTCCCTTCCCTCAGTTGCTAACATCTCACCTGGAGTCCTCCAAATCAGCAGGGAGGTGGTGGCAGAGGGGATGCTCTTCTGGTTTTTCTGCTCTCATACCAGCTGGCTCATGGGAAGGTGTGGTTTCTCTTCTTGTTGAGGCTCTTTCTGATCAGCATGAGGGAGCCTGCTTCACGGGAAGCTGTAATTTCTCTTCTGGCTGAGGCTGTTTCTGATCAGCACAGCAGAGTTTGCTTCATGGAAGACTTGGTTTCTCTTCTCCTTTTCATAACAAAATGACCAAAAAATATTTATTTGACTACATTCTGACTCATGCATAAGCATGACAGTCCTCCTTGTTTATTAGATTTTGGCCAAACAAACCAAACCAAAACAAACCCGAGCAGCCTTGTATAGAACAGTAAAAATGCCAAAGGAGAAGATAGGGTACAATTTCACTGTAGAATAAATATATATATATATTTAAAAAGCCTCTTTCCATAGGCCTTACAACTCTCGGTTCAGGTCATTAAATACTTCTTTACTTCTCCAAGATCTTCAATGCTGCGTCATCCACTTCTGGCCATTATTTTCCTATATTTTTAAACTCTCATTGGTTAAGGGCCAGTCTGATCTTTGTTAGTTCCTCAAGTCCCTCACCATTTTTCTTACTTTATAACTAAAGTTTTTTGCCTGTAAATTGGTGCCATAGTTTTAGTTTTCATTGTCATTAAAGCAAGGACAGAGCTCTCTGCCGGGTAAGTGGCTGTGGCCCAGCAAGCCGTGGCCATCCCAGGGCAAGAACCATCAGCATCTCCTGAGATCTGCGCCGTGTTGGAACTTAGGGTGCTGGGAAACCAGGGAGGTGAGCTGGCTGGCTGTGAGCTTACCTGCACGCAGGCTGAGATTCAAATATCCATATCCACCCCCCACCCCCATTAAAAAGTGGGAGCCAGAGATCTGAGCATCTCTTGGGAGGCTGACTATATGCAATATAGTAAATAAGAGGGATTTCCTTCTACCATCTTTTTGAAGGCAAATATTTTTATCACTGTTTTGCTTTGTTATGATTAATGGTATTGCTCTATTCAGTACTCTGTTTTGATAAGTTCTAGAATGATTTTGCTATACCTGATTGAAAGAACAATTATTGTGAAGAAAATGAGATATACTATGGCACCTATTACTGTTATCCCGGTAGCCTGCTGTGAAGTTCTGTACCAATTTCACTAAAAAAAAATAATAATAACAATAAAAATAAAAAATAAATAAAAATAAAGCAAGGACAACAAATTGGAAATCTTCTAGCATGGGGTGGTGGAGGGCTCCAGTTTGAGGGAGCCAAACAATGGGTTCAAGGAAAAAGAAAATTTGTAGCACAATGGCAACTGAGAAGAGAAAGTTCTGGAGTACAAGGTGGTGTGTCAGCACTGATCCCTTCTGTCATTCAAGGGAGAAGCAGGAAACATTAATCCTACCTCCCACTGGAGTGAGGAGCCACGCAGACTCTTGGCAAATGACTTTTGCTGATGATACTTATGCAGAACTGTTGTTGTGCCCCTGCCTTTTCTCTCTCCAAACACCACAGGGCTTTGGAGGTGCCTGGTCAAACACTAGTTCAGGTCTCAGCGATGAAATCTCTGCACTGGCAACCTTCCACTGACGTCAGTGAAGTCTGACCAAACAAAGCTTTGGGATCAGATCTTTGGAGGGTTTATTTATCCAAAAACCGAAATGAGAGTTAGACTTAAAACCAAAAGACTGTGACACATCTGATAGAGATGTGTTAGAAAAAAATCCTCCCAGTTTTCAGAAGCAGATTAATGTGTCATTTAGGTCAGAGTTTATTTAGGATGATGAGGCGTAAAGCTCTTGGCTTTGTAGCAGCCTGCTGTGGTGCATTCACCAACCTTTCGGAAACGTGTATTACAGCCAGCCTGAAGATTTCGTGTCAGAGGACTGCCGTGCACCAAGATCTCTCCCCTAGTCCAAGGAACTTACTTAAAAATGCTTTGGTGTGTGCGTGGCTTAAGGTGGCACTCACAGGGATTCACAAAGCTTTAGTGGTTCAGTAAGATCTCCTCTGTTGAGGCAGAATTAAAATGACAAGAACACTCAAAATATTAAAAGAGCAAGGTATGCACTGTATACAGATTTCCATTTATTTTTGTTTTGTTCATTTTGGAGGGGTGGGGTTTGTTTGTTTTTTTTTAATCAGTACCAGGGATCGAACTCATGACTGCATGCTTGCAAGACAGGTGCTTATGCCACTGAGCTAAATCCCCAGCCCATTTTTGTTTTCTTGTGGTATTGGACATCAAACCTGGGCCTGTTGCATGCCAGACAAGTGCTGTCCCACTGACTTACCCCTGGGAATCTGAATTCTCAGGACATTGTGCCTATGTGTGTCCCCTTGAGCACTGCCTTAGCTGCATTCCGCAAAGTTTGATGTCTTATTTTTGTTATCATTCAGTTTGAAGACTTTTCTAATCTCTTTTAACTGGTGCACTAATCAGGAGTAGGTTTAATTTTCAAATATTTTGGATTTTCCTATTTTATAATGATTAGTTTCTCACTTGATTCCATCATAGTCAGAACATCTGCCTTGTGTGGTTTCAATATTTTAAAATTTATCAATTTTTATAGGGGCTGGGGATTTAGCTCAGTGGCATAAGCGCCTGCCCTGTAAGTGTGCGGTCATGAGTTCGATCCCTGGTACAAAAAAAATTTTTTTAATAGCCAATCAGGTAGTTGATTTTGGTAAATATAACATATGTGCTTGAAAAGAAATATGCTATGTTCTTTTCAGGTACAGTGTTGTAAATGTTAGTCAATAGTGTACCGTCAGGTGTGGTGGTGTATACCTGTAACCCAGCTACTCAGGAGATTAGGGTCATGGGTTTGAGCCTTGCCTGAGAAACTTAGTGAGACTGTATATCTAAACAAAAACAAAAATATTAATAAGAATAAGGGAGGGTTTATTCCCAGGACCACTAAATAAATAAACAAACAGTATCCAGATCACCTATGTATTCCCTGAACTTTGCCTGGTTGTTCTATCAATTGCTAAGATAAGGATGCTAAAAATCTGGAACCATAATGGAGGAACTCCCTCTTTCTTTATGTAAACATTTGTTCATGTATTTTGAATCACTGTTTCTAGAAGCATATGTAGCCATGATTGTGTGTATTCCTATTGAAGGGACAATTTCACCACAATGAAATGTACCTCTAATTCATTATCTATCTTTGGGAATATTTTCTGGATTGAAGTCTATTTTATCTGGCACTAATACAGCCATTGCTTATTTTTTTTTTGCATGGTGCATATTTTCCCATTCATTTGCGTGTGTTTCTAAGTTTAAACCACATCTAATTTATTAAAATACACACAGTATATTACATAGATATCATTCTCTAATAAACTGTGCCTTTTAATTGCAATGCTCAGTACATTTAAACATAATTACTGACATGTTTGAATTCTTTCATTTTACTAGTTTTCTTTTCGTATGCTCTCTTCTGCCTTCCTTCTACCTCCCCACCTTAACATTATTGCTGTGTCTCATACTAAACTTCCAGATTTGTATCTATATATCTAGAGCTTGAGTCTCTGCCCAGAACCTCAGCCTTCTGTATTCAACAACCTACTTAGCACTGGTGTCTGGGTGTCTAACAGCACCCCTCACTTAACACCCTGAGCTGGAGTTTCCGGAGTCCTCCCCCTGCCTTCCCCTGCCTTCCGCTCCCCTCCTCTCCCCTGCTTTCCCCTCCTCTCCCCTCCCTTCCCCTCTCCTCCCTTCTCCTCTCCTCTCCCTTCAGCCCCCCCTCTCCAAGTCAGGGAAACTCTACCCTCTGGTTTTCCTGGCTGAAGATTATTGTCAGACTCAACTCTTCCCTTGCTTCACATCCCACATTTGATGGACACATATCCTCTCAGTGTTATCTTCAACATACAGGATTATGCAGAACTGTTGTTGTGCCCCTGCCTTTTCTCTCTCCAAACACCACAGGGCTTTGGAGGTGCCCGGTCAAACACTAGCTCAGGTCTCAGCGATGAAATCTCTGCGCTGGCAACCTTCCACTGACGTCATCTTTGAGCCTGTTCTTGAGATTGGTGGTGGGATCTCCTGCAGATCCCCAAATTGGCATGTACTCAAGTGTCTTCTATGTGATGTTAGGTTCCAGGACGAGGTGAGATGCTCAGGAGAGAGGGACACAGTTTCTCAATTTATCTTTCCCAAGCTCCTGTTTCTGAAGTCACTTTCACAATCCAGAAAGCATAGTCAAACGATTGCTAGATGCGCCACTTGTCCTACAGACATGGAAGGCGGCAGGGATTGGTGGGTGTGTCCTAATATCCAGCCCAAGAGTCCCAAAGCTGCCCTGTGTGCTTGGCATGGAAGCAACTGCAGCAGCCTCTCTGCAGACGGCCTCCCTGGAGAGCACTCGTGATTTGGGAAGTCCAGCGTGGGTAAGGCTGCAGGGCAATGCACAGGACGACACCCTCACCCTTTCCACCTGCGGCAATCACTTTACGTAACTTCTCCAGGTCCTTGATGCATCGATTGCAGGCAGAAAGGAATCAAGAGATTGGTAAGAGATTTTAAAAATCAAAACGGAGAACCAAGTGTCAAAATTTATCTTTTTAGACTCTTACCCAGGGAATCTTTTTCAAGCCTGTCAGGCAGTGCAAACAAATTGTTTAGTACCACCAATCACAGTGACCCTAACTGTAGTGCAAATCAATTATTATTTCACTACCATTAAATGTCACATTCTGACAAGAGAAAGTGTTTAGAGTTCAAGTTTCCACTGGGTCATAACAATTGAACTAAACCCAACATGGTGGTGGGTGCCTGTAATATTAGCACTTAGGAGGTTGAGCACGAGGATTCCCTAAGGTTGGGGCCAACCTGAGCTTTAATGAGTTTAAGACCAGCCTGGACTATTTAGTGAGATTCTATCTCAAAAAAAAAAAAAAAAAAAAAAGGAAACAGTGAAATAGATCTTTTGCAAAAGATAAGATCAACTGATGGAGGCAGAGCAGAGAAAGAGGAGGGAAGAGAGAGGTAAAAAGCATTATAGTGTGTTGTGTACATGTACCAGCTTCTCTTGATGAACACAATTACGTACTGAAAACATGCACGATATAACTCTTGGAAAAACTGAACCAGAGAAATCTGCTTTGTGAATAATAGCAGTTTTGCATGTGTATGTACTTAGTCTCAAAGAGGTAATTATTTGTTTGGAATAGTGCTCCAAACCTAGTACATTAAAGGGCGGCTTGATAAAGTACAAAAAACCCAGAAGACCCCAAAGGCCCGAGTGAGACCCATGTCCCACTGCACTTCATTTTCAGCTGTGCGATACAGACTATAAGGTTATCTTCCCTGCGCACAGCATAGGATTGTCAGGGGGAACAGGGGATACCAGGCGGAGCACTTTGACCACAGCACTGCACTGGTAAGGCAGGCAGGTACAGCTCAGGGTCTGTAAGAACCTTGCTGTAGCTGGCATGTCTTGGAGGAGTGGGGTACTGGGTGTCAAAGGTTCTCAAAGTGTAGTTTCCGGTTAACAGTGAGCATCTTCTGGGAACTTGCAGAAATGCAAATTCCAAGCAAGTGCTACTCAAAGAAAAGGACAGAGTTAGGAGGCCCAAGGGCAGGTGGAGAAGCTGAGATTGGACTGCTCCACTCGCTTTCTGGACCAGAGTACAGGGCCCCTGCGAAGTCACAGCCACCTTCCTTGCACTTAGTCCAGAGAGGACCCCTACCTCAAACTCTCAGTGACTGGGGGATTCCCATCCAACTCCTTGAAATGGAACCAGGTACAAACTCGAGGAGCCCTGCAGTGACCCTTCCATGGAAACCACTTCCCCACACAGAGGGACCATGCTGGTCCTTGTGACTGCTGTGATTCCTTGTTGCTCATGCTGAGGTGCACCATGAGGATCAGAGCTTTCCATAGAGCATCTCCACAGCAGAGGGCCGTGAGCTGAACAGGAACCTGCAAATACAATCATGATTAGGATGACCAACTGCAGGCACCTAGGCAGGTTGGTTCTTGCAGCTGAAAGCTGAAATCCAAGGTTGACTTCAAATCTTATTCCCAGAGTTCCTTACTTCAGGTGCTCAAGCACTGAGGTGTGGGATCCCGTTAACTTACAAAGGGCCTTCAGCTCTCCCTCCCCTCCTCCCCCCTCCTCCCCTTTTCTCTTCTCCCTCCTCCCTCCCTCTCTTTTCACAATCTCTTGCCACATCCTGTTGGAGGAGAAGCAAACCACAGTTCCCAGTGACTGCAGGGTTCCAGCAGTTTCCCAGGGTTTGAAGGGAAGCCTGGCAGGGCAACCTGAGAGCCCAGAGTTTCTGGGAACCTTGGGGAAGCCCTTTAACCTTGTCCTGGCTTTCTCAGAGAGGGATGTGACAGTTGGCCACATTCCGTATGAACAGTGTTGGATGTGGCCTCACATAGCTCTGGATACCCAGCAGAGCTACTTGATTAATTTGAACAGTGCAACCTGGCAGCTGATACAGATTTAGGGTCTGAGTTTTCCTGTTAATTTGAGTCAGATTTTCCTGTTGCTACAATGTGGCCCTGCTCGGTTATGGGAGGAAATTGGTAGGAGATGGGTCCAGGAAGGACAGGGTCTTTGTTTATCTGTTTGGAGGCCTGTTGTTTGTTTTTGAAAGTTGAAGCCGGTCAAATCAGTTTGTAGGTTTGTAGAAACAACCCTGACATTTAGATCTGAGACATGAAGGGCAGTGCCTTGTGATTCTGTGCATCTGGCTTACTTCCATTAAAAACTCTTTTAAAACAAAGATCCAACAACGTGTCCTCTGTGACGGGTGTTGCGCGGGTAGGGATGTGCGGTGGCACCGTGTGCGGCAGGCGC
>PVLA01003120.1:0-229694 GCA_004027455.1 Hydrochoerus hydrochaeris
ATAAAAAAACAACTGCATCAGGCTATAGAGGAAATCAAATTAGAAGTAGTCTCCCATGTAAAGATAGAAATAACAACTTTAGTAAAGGAGTTGTTGAATGCAGCTAAAGAAGAACTAGAGAAAAAAGTACATGAGCATGGGAAACTGATTGAAACTTTGAATGAACAATATAGAAAACAAGCAGAATTCATGAAACAAATTCAAAGAAACATCCAAGAAACAAAAAATTCTATTGAAAGCGTGCAAAACTGCCTAAAGGAAGCTGAGGATAGGATTTTGGACCTTGAGGACAGGATCACAGTTAGTGATCAGGAAAGATTAGAACTTTTAAAAATAACAAAGCAGCATGAAATGACAATCCAGAAGCTTCATGATGATGCCAAGAGCAACAATATAAGAGTAATGGGCATTAGTGAAGATACAGGAGTTCAGGCAAACGACATACATAAAGTATTTACAGAAATAATAGCAGAAAATTTCCCAAACATGGGGAAAGAATCTGATATGCAGATAAGTGAGGCATAAAGAACACCAAACAGTCACAATCAACATAAATCCACACCCAGACACATAATAATTAAGATCTCAGACATACAGCATAAAAACAGAATATTAAAAGCTGTCAGAGAAAAGACACAACTCACCTATCAGGAAAGCCCATTAGAATCACAGCAGACTTTTCAGCACAAACCTTCAAGTCAAGAAGAGCTTGGAGTGAGGTATTTCAAGCCCTGAAAGAAAACAACCTTCAACCCAGACTGATGTACCCAGCAAAACTTTCATTCAAATTTAATGGAGAAACAAGATACTTCCATGACAAAGAACAATTGAAGAAATTCATGTCCACCAAACCAACCCTAGAAAGAATACTGAAAGACATACTAAACAGAGATAAAAATGACCACAATCCCCAAAACAACAACAGAAAGAAACCACCAGGTAGGATAAGCAATTAAATAAGAGGAAAAGCAGAAAGAAACAACTGGAACATAACATGGCAAAGTCGAGCCAGTACATGGAAATCCATATGGAGAATTCTCAGAAGACTAGGATTGGAAGTCCCATTCAATCCAGCTATCCCCCTCCTGGGTATTTTCCCCAAAGAACTGAAAAGTTCACATCACAGTGATATATGTGCACCCATGTTCATAGCTGCACAACTTGTGATAGCTAAATCCCGGAAATAACCAAGATGCCCATCAACTGCAGAGTGGATGAAAAAGATGTGGCATTTTTATACAATGGAATATTACTCAGCTATAAAAAGGATGACCTGGAGGCCTTCATAGGCAAATGGAGACAACTTGAGACTATCCTCATAAGTGAAATAAATAAGAATCATATTTATGAATATCATATTGTGTCTCTAGTGTAAAAAGTAAATAAGAACTACAAGTGTAATAAAACCAAAATGTTTAATTCCTATTGCAAAAAAGAGAGGAAAAGAAAGTGCTCTAAGGGATATAACTGCGTGTATGTTTGAGTGTGTAAAATAGATGACCATATTGCTGAATCTTTGTTGGATCTTTGAGCAGAACTGTTTATAGTCTGACTGTTTGAATATTTACTATGTACCCTTTAACTTTGTAACTTGAACAACTACATCCAGGATGACAGTACGTAATTTTATAAATTACTGATTTCTTTTCTCATTCTCCTTTTTCTTTCTTTCTTTTAGAATTCTGTATTTTTGCTACCCTTCTTTCCATTTTTTTTCTTTTCTTTAAATAAAATTTTTAAAATGTATAATTGCTATTGTAAAAAAAAAGAGGAAGTAGGAAGCGCTATAAAAGATATAGCTGCATGTATGTTTAGGTGTGTGGGATTGATGACCATATTTCTAGGTTCTTGTTTGATTGTTGAACAGATCTGTTTGCAGTGTCACTGCTTGAGTGTCTATTTTGTGTGCTTTGGTTTTGTAACTTGAACAACTATTTCTAAAAGAGCAATATGTAATTTATCAACTAGTGATTTCTTACTGTTTATGTTTTTTTTTAAATTCTGTAATATTTCTCTCCTTTTTCTGTTTTATCCCTTTAAATAAAAAAAAAACAAGCAGAAATTTTAAAAGTAAAAAACACAATAACTGAAATAAAAGTTAAAATCACTGGAAAATAGCATTGCCCCTTTCTGACAGGATGCAGGGACAAAGCTGCAGCATCGTGTCACCATTCCAGGGGGTTCCTGCCCAAATTCATCACCTGCAGAGGAATCTAGTCCTGCGGTACCATCAGACACTGGTGCACTCCTCAGAATGATTCAACTGGGCCTTGAAAAACATCAGGGTCATAAAGACATCATATTACAGTGATCTAGGCATACTCATGTTTATAGCAGCATAATCCACAAGAGCTAAATGTTAGAAGCTCCTATATGTCCATCAACAGATGAATGGAGAAAGAAAATGTGCTATTTACACACAATGGACAACTATTCTGCTACAAAGAAAGATAAACTTGAGTCATGTGTAGGAAAATGGCTGCCCCTTGCGATGATAATGCTAAGTGAAATAAATCAGACACATATGCTTACAGATCACATGGTTTCCTCCTATATGAGAAACCAAAAGTATAAATAAAGAGTAAAATAGAAGATAGTGAAGAAGCAGGGAGATAGATCTTCCTCAAATGGGAAGGGAATCAAGAGATGGACAGGGAGGGAGAGAGAAGGGATGAAAAAAGGAATTAAGATGTGTTGTGTACATGTACCAACTCACACAAGGAATGTCAACATTCTGAGAACAAAAGCACAGCAAGCACAGGGAACAGTTCTAGATTGGAGGAAGCCAAAGGGAAATGACAATGAAATACAACACTTGCACTTAGACTTGATCTTGGATTGATCCTGGGCTGGGAAAGGACACTGAAACAGCTGGAGAAATGTAAAAGTCAGAATTCAATAAGTGTTACTTCAAAGTTGACTTTCCCGGTTATGATCATTAGAGAATAGTTTTTAGAAAGGCATCTTTGTTCTAGGAAACAACAAAATGTTAAAAGATAAATAAGAACCATGTCCACAATTACCTCCAAGTGATCTGGGCAAAAGCAATGTTTGTAAACTGAGAGACAAGATGGAAAGGAGAGAGGTTAAACTATGAACCACTGGGAAATGGGGAGAGGGCATAAGGAAATTATTCACACACAGCATTCAATTATTCCTATAGAAAGGGGGTAAATACCAGGGCAAGACTGACCACCAACATGAGGTTAGCTTGGTGCTCCAGTTCTTACAAACTCATTGCTCATCTTTATGTATTCGTTTTTTGTTTTTTTGGTACCGAGGATCGAACTCACGACTGTGCACTTGCAAGGTAGGCGCTTATGCCACTGAGCTAAATCCTCAGCCCCAACATTATTCTTGTATTAATTTGATTAGTATAAACCAGTCTTTGAAGTGCAGTACACTCTGAATGCATTCACAAAAGATAACTCCCAAACTAACAAAAACCAGGCTCTGAGAGTATAAATCTTGCCTGGACTCTACCTGCCTAGAGGGACCTGTCTACTCTGCTTTCCTGCATTAAGATACCATACTACATAAATGAGTGAAGAGGTTACCAAAAAAGTCAGTTTTAATAGGTAGAGATATAACGGAGACATAAAATAGACCCCCAGCTTTAAAAGTGTTAAAAATAACATTCAAGGTAAAGTAATCCCTGGGTCCTCATGTTACAAGGGGAGTGGGAATATGCAGGTCCCTTGGTGACATCCACTGATGGCACTGGTGCTGGCATTCGGACCCATGCTGAGAGGGGCCAATGGTGTCCACTTAACATGTTTTACATTAAGTTAGTGACCCTGCTTGAAGATTTCGATAAGAAAATCACTCTATGCTCAGGGTTGACTGCTCACGAGAGGGATCAGACCTTTGTTTTTGTCTTACCTACTGTTTCTCAAAGTCAATGCAAATGTGAATCAGAGATGAACACTACTTTTTTCCTCTGGGGCCAGTTAAAATGGCAAGTAAGGAATTTGAAGCTAAAAGTAATTGGGTAATACATTTCCGTGATCTTAGCCTGCTTTCCAGCTGAATCTTAACCCTAAGGGACTGAAGTTCTACTGGCAGTAATTCGATCCAGTTCTGACGTCATGAGGGAAAGTCAGTCATCCTCATGAAAGGTACATATTTAAAGACTTAGGGGTAGGCAAGGACTTCGGAACAGAACCCCCATAGCACACGAAACAGTAACAGGGCCAGGGATACGCTCAGCGGCATAAGCACCTGACTGGCAAGCGCAAGGTGGTGAGTTCAATTCCAAGTTCCCCCCCAAAAAAGAAAGAAAGAAATAGTACCAGGATCAGCAAATAGGATCATATCAAATTAAACAGCTTCTTCCCAGTAAAGGAAGCAGCAGGTAAAAAGACAAGGCACAAGGGATGGGGTTTAGCTCAGCAGCCCAAGAGCCTCCTTGGCAAGTGCAAGGTCATGCGGTCAATCCCGAGTACCAAAAAAAAAAAAAAGCCAATAAATAGATGGGGGAAAAAACCGCTAACCATTGCTGGCCATTAGAGAAATGCAAAATAAAGCAACACTGATATTCCATCCTACTCCAGAAAGAATGCTCATCAAGAAATCAAATAATAACAGATTCTGGGGAGGCTTCAGGGAAAAATAAACCCTTCTACATTGTTGGTGGGAATGTGAACTACTAAAACGTCTAAGGAAAAAAGTATCAGAATTTTTCCTAAAACTAGAAATTCCATTTGATCCCGCTGTACCTCTCCTAGGTATCTTCCCAAAAGAGCTAACAAAATCATATTAGAGTGAAACATGCATATTCACATTGTAGCGGCACAGTTTACAATAATTAAGTCTCTACCATAAAAAAGATAAACTTGAGGCATTCAGAGGTAAATGAATATGCCCTGAGGCCATATTAAGTGAAATTAATGACACACACAAGGTTGAAAAGCTTATGGATTCTCTTATATGAGAAACCAAAAAATAATATGAATAAAGAGAAAAATAAAAGATAGATAATAGAAAGTAGGGGAGCTCTTTTTCAAATGGGAGAGGGAACAAAAATGGAGGGGGAGGAAAGGGAAGGAATTGGGATGTGAAAAAAAAAACTGAAGAAAAATAACGGAAATAGAGCTTTTACAAGTGGGGAGGAGACCAAGAGTTGGAAGGAGCAGGGAGCGACAGGAGAGGCAGGGCACAAAAGCAGGAGTAAGATGTGAACGCTAATGTACCAACGCCCTGTGATGAATATAATCATTATGTACTGCAGACATGTACTAATCAAACTTGATCACTATTTACATTGATTATTATTTAGCTATAGAACTAGAAATAACACATAGGCTCCACCGCCTTGTGGAGTAACGCAGTACGAGGGAACGGAAAGGAGCGCTTCTGCGCTCTCTTGCTGAGAGACTTCCTGCTGCCAGGCTGGGGTGCAGCTCTGTGAGAAAGCCCTTGCCTGGCCAGTGCGAGATCTGGGGATCCAGCTCCAGCCCAGTCAATCAACCAATACACTTCTGATCTGTGTACAACAAACACACAGAGACAAACAGTACAAAATAAATTATTTCTCTCAAGTGTGACCTCTTTTTACAAAGGCAAAAAAATCATTATACAAGTTTTGTATTAAAAATTATGATCTGCAGCATTAACATATTTGAACTTTTAAACTTTAAAATATTTATATAATATACACCAAATATTCAAATAGCACAGGACACACAATATAGTTGGATTACATATATCAAAATATACAATGAATGTTTTAATTTTTTTAACTTATTACAGTAAAAGACACATTGCCATTAATCTCCTGTAAATTACTCCCTCTTGCTTTGAACACATTCATCCCTCCATTGTCACCACTTTCTGAAGCAATTCTAGAAGTTCGTTTCGTGTCTTTCCAAGGTAGGACCCCAAATCCAATTAGTGCTGCTGAAGAACACCATCCACTGTATGAACAGTATCATGGGGCCTCGTCCACTTTATTCATGAGATCAGGCACCAGGTGACTTCTGGCTCTTCTCCAAAGACAAAACAACCATGAAAGGTAAACATTTTGGGTCAATTTAGGACACCAAGGCACCCATGGCAGCACAACTAAAGACACTCACAAAAGACTTCCACGACTGCTTCAGAAAGTAGCAAGAACACTCGGAGAAGTGTGGTCAGAAGGGTATTTTGAGAGAGATTCATGGACTGTAGTAGCTTTATAAAGACACAAAAAAGATTCTTGAAGTGGACATGGTGGCACATGCCTGTAATCCCAGCACTGGGAGGCTCAGGCAAGAGGATCGTTGCAAATTCAAGACCAGCCTCAAGTGGGCTCAAACCCAGCCTGAACCACATAGTGAGACTGTCTCAAAAAGACTGTTGAAATTAGTTTAAAGGTACATTAGAAGCCTTGTACGGCACTACTAAGGAAAGCTAATGTAGAAAGATGTAAGGAAAGCCAAGTGCTGACCTCTTTGTAGTTAACATGCCCATGTGGGAGCTGAAGATACTCCAGAGCTCTGTGTCCTGAAAGGAACAAATACACAAGTCAGGAAAGTCCAACTATAACTACCAGATATCGTTTGAAAAGGCAAAGCTATAACTGTAGTTGTAAGCAGTCAAAGAAACAGGAAATGAAAATTAGGTGTGGACTTGCCTGAAATTTTCTTTGGGCATAGATGGATTTACGCAATACACATAATTACTAGGATGCAAATGAAGCTCTCACCATGACTTACCTAGGACCACAACCTTGTGTAGGTTACCTTACCCCGGTAGGCCGCAGTTTCCTATATAAAGTTAAGTGAACAATCCCCACTGTCCACGTTTGTTGAGAGCCACAGAGAAGAATTGCTGAGCAGCATTCACAGGGGGTGATACCCGAGAGGAGCTCAGGAAGACTGCCACCTGTCTGCTATGAACTGAGACTGAGAACAGGAAATGTAACCCAAGGCCTCCACCACTGTCTATTCATTGGTCCCCAAGTCTGTTTTCACCTAGACTGACAAAATCATCTCAAAGGCCACCTTCGCCACTCACAGACTCACAGCCTGAACCTTCTCTTCCTGTGAAGAGGCATTTAGCGGGGACACCTTAGCGCACTGTGAACCAATCCATTTTTAAAATTCATACAATAATATAGCTAGTTCCATTTTATCGGAATTAATACCATAAGAGACAAGACACAGCCTACGCAAGGAATCGGGACTTGAGATTCCAGTGATTTACAGGCACAAACCACTAATGAGATCTATTCGAATTAATGGGTTCACTTAAATGTCAACCCTTCACATACACCCCACATAAGAAAAAGCAGCCCGGGTGTGGTGGTGCCTGCCTGTTATCTCTGTTACTTGGGAAAATGAGATAGGAGGAAGTTTGAGGTCAATCTGAGCAACTTAAGACCCTAACTCAAAATTTACAAAAAAAAAAGCTGGGGATGTAACTCAGTTGTGGTGACCTGGAGTTTAGTGCTCAGTACCCCCCACACACACACATATACAAGAAAATAATGAACCTAGAATTGATAACATCATCTAAGTTATCAGTAAACAAACACTGGAGTTTTACTCTCTCACATAACATTTCTCAGAATCTGTAGATTCCGTTTTAGGAGGTGCATTACTTATGTTCTCGTGTATCTGTAGATGTAGAGATCCTTAAACATCCATTAGGATTTTGTCTGATAACTGCTAAAGAAAGGCACCTGTGTCATAAATTTTTAAACTCTTAATGATTAAAAAGTTGAGGACATGCTGTAATCCCAGCACCTTGTGAAGCTGAAGTAGGAGGGTCATAAATTCAAACCCAGCCTGGGCAATTTAGAGACTTAATGAGTGGGTCTCAGTGATAAAGGGCTAAGGATGTTGGACAGTGTAAATCACACCAATACCTAAGATAAAAAAGTAGTAAAAAGCTGGGTACTTCCATTAGCATTTGTTCCTCTTTGGCACACTTTTGTGTTTTCAGCCATTTCAACTATACAGCACGTAGAGCTGGAAGATGCTTCAGCAATCAGTAAGAAGTTTCACCCTTAAAGAGGATTGAGTGGTAAAGCGAATCACTCCTATTTATAGCAGAGCTGGGATAGAACCTAGGTCTGAGTTTCTTTCTTATGGTTTCCTGGCTCCCTTTTAGCAACAATTGTGTAATATAAAAAACACTGGACTATTAAGGGAGTGTGTGATTCTGGGCCAGGCTGCTAAGAGGTTAGCTGTGGAACTCTCTAGAATGTTCCCTCATTTGTAAAATAAAAGACATGGACCAGTGACCTCTAGTATCCATTCATATTTTAAAATTCTCTGACCATAGACTCTGGCCTGCCATAATTTTGCTCTGACAAACTTTCATGTTTTATTTGCAATTTTGTTATTCTTTGTAATTTCTGGAGACAGTAACTACAAAATACCATTACTTTTATTTAAAAAGAATATCTTAAATGAACCTAAAATTGTTAAATATTATATTTTGAATTGTCTTCCATTTTGCATGTACTAAAAATAATCACAAATTAAAATTTATTCAAGAATCAAATCCTTTGGCTAAGAGACATCCTACTTGTTCTTACCACACTGCTAAGAATGGTGACTATGTGAGATGATGGATATTTTAATTAGCTTGATTGTGGTAAGCATTTCACAATGCACATGTGTATACGTGCACACGTTACATAAAACACTACACTGGCAGGGTGGCCAGCACTTACAGTCCCAGCCACTAGGGAGGCTAGGACAGGAAAATTATAAGTTTGAGCCCAGTCTAGGCAATTTAGCAAGACCCTACCTCAGAATAAAAAGGGCTGGGATGTAGTTCAGCACTCTCTGGGTCCAGTCCCCTGGATGGATGGTTGGATGGATAGAAAGCAAGGAAGGAGTAAAGGAAGGGCAGACCATGTTGTACATCTCAAATTTATTCATTTTTGTCAATTACACCTCAATAAAACCACAGAAGTTTTTAACGACTACAGTGTTTGTGCTACCTCCTAGCTATATCTAAGTAACTCTACCTGAGGCTGGTGACACCTGTGTGTAGCCCTCTCCTGCCCAAATCCTGCCATCACTCTGCTTGTAAAGCTGATAATCATTCATACTCCCTTGCTTCTTCCTTGATTTCCTGGAAGCTGAGCACCTTTAGAAACACCCACTCCCCTGGCCACATGAGGCTCTCTACACACATGGAAATGCCGGTCCTTGGAAACGTAAACCAACAAAAGGAATTCCTCCCTCCTACCGTATTCCTCCCACCTTCTCTCCCTAAAGAGGATCGAGGGGTAAAGCGAATCCAGGTCAGTTCCGCTGCAGCCTCCCCTCTATCATGGTCCTCAGCATTTCCCACTCGGAGTGACACCCAGCAACCCCATGGCCAAGGCACATCAGCTCTCCTGCTCACCGGGCCCTCCCAAACCCAGCTGCCCTTCCCCATCCCTGATGACCCCACTCCTGGCTTTTTCTTGCCCCTGTCAGGCTGTTTGGCCCAGCAGGGAAAACAATAGCAATACAAGGGACAGATTTTTATTTTTTTTTTCCAATCTCTTAACGTCTCTTGACGGATCTCCTGTCCCTTGAATAACACAAGACCCCAGGACTCACCTATCTCTACGTGTGTCGAAAGGCCGCACGATGAACTGGGAGGGCAGAGAAAAGCCAGCAGAAGCAGCGGGCCAGACCACAGCCAGAGTGCCAACATGCTGTCATTCCCTGTGGACTTCTCTGGTGACGGGGAGCCTTCCAAGCCGTGACAGGGCTGTGACTCGGGGATCCAGGCACAGACCAGGACCTTCCCTGTGTGCAGGTCACTGACAGGAAACCAAGCCTCATTTCAAAATAATACTGCTTTCCAATGCAGTCAACTGCTTAACTACTGTTTAGCTTCAGGAGAACAGCAAACAAACTCTACCCACTCAGAGGAAGGAAGAAGCCGTCCAATGACTCCAAAGGCTTCTAGTCGGGAGCTCTGCATCTTCTGACTAAACTATTCCCCAGCTCTCACTGAAACATGAGATTGGTATGGAGATGCAGGCAAAGTTGTCCCCACACCACATCTCTCTGGCTTCCTACAACAAAACACTCACCTGTGGCTTTTGGCAGTCACTCTGTCAGACCAACTCCCTTGCTCAGGCCACGGCTCCTGCGCTCTTCAGCATGCTGATCAGGTCGCTCTGCTTCTTCTGCGAGGCCAAGTGAGGGCTGGGAAAGCTTTTATGGTGATCAGTTGGAGCCAGCTTCTCTCTCAGTATTTGGCAACAGATACCAACACCTGTGAGATTACACAAGCGTAACCACTCCTGGTCTCCCACCTCTGGTGCTTCCAATAGGGCTGATCGGCAGCCTGTTGCCAGGTCAGACTCCTGCAGCCCAGTCACAGGCTCCCCATTCCACTTGGGAGGGGGAAGAGAGGGGGCAGAACTAGGCCAGGAAACTCAGCTTCAGAAAAGGCTAGGCTCAGAATATACCTTCAGGAGTATCCAAGCAACAGCTCTAAATCCATGGGAAAAAAATTTAGGTCAAGCTTTTCATAGAAATGATGTTGATCTTAAAGTTCAAATGATGCGTGTTGTACATTAAAAGCAAGAGAAGAGCTCCTAAAAGACGGGAGGAAACGGTATTTGTTTTTGGGCTAATATAGTACAAGGGATGTGCACTCTTAGGCACAGGCAAAATCCCAGAAAATTAATACTGGGAGCATTGGGGACCTCTGCTTCTAACTACTTAGGCCAGAGGCCATAAGCTTGTATATTATTTGTTTAACAAAGCATGACAAATTTAGGCCAATTCTTCTTAAAATAAGAAAATTCACCCAGAAATGTAGATTTTAAGACATATCAAAAATGAAACCAAAGAGAACTGCCCTCTTGAACTGACACCATGGGTTACGACAATCAGCTAGAGTCAAAGACCCACCCAGCTGGCCCCTTCATAGAGCACACCCTCGTGTCTTCCTGTCCCACTGTCTGCAGGATGTGTGCAGATTTCTAAGTCTCTCTGGCCATCAGAGGCTCTGGGTCTCTGAAAGCCTGAGGGTGAGATGGCGACACTTACAAATGGAGCTTTGGTGAACTCAGTATCCATGGTAACAGTGAAAGTCATCCAGCAGCAAAATAGGCTACCCGGAGAGGAATCTCAGCAGAAAGAACAAAACTCTGTGCAATGTTAACTCCCAATTTCTAGGGTGTAATTTTGTGTTAAAAGTTCAGAGTGACTTAATTTACAAATGTAATAGAATAGGAGGGAATTATTCACTCATATAGCATGATGGATACAAATCTGGGCTTTATCTTACAGTACTGTTTGAACATTTATGAAGTTTATATTACTTTTATAGCTATGGCTAATAGGAAGTTGAAATATAACCTATAGAATTAAGGAAACTATGTCACAAATAAAAAGTATATGGAAACAGCTATCTTTCTATTTCACAGTTCCTTTTCTAATCTAGTTGGCTTTGTTATAAATGACAGCTTGATTCTGTCTATTACTTAGGGATCTTTTGCAATGCAGCACAAGTTGAAAACCAAACAGTTGTGTTAGGAGCATGCGTGTGCATGTATGCGTGTGTTGGGTGGGGCATGCATTTCCCTTGGATCCTTGTTCTGTTACCTTCTTTCTAGTTGAGAGACATTGTGCAAGTTATTAAAAAATCTAAGCTGGGCCTGTAATACCAGCACATGGGAGGCTGAGGCAGGCTGATTATTGAGCATTTGAAACCAGCCTGAACTACATAGTAAGACCCTACCTCAAAAAAAGAAAAAAGAAAAGATAAAAATAAAAAAGAGGGGCCGGGGTTTTGGCTCAGAAGCACAGCACCTGCCTGGCAATCACAAGGTCCTGAGTTGGATTCCTGGTACCACAAAAAAAATTTTTTTTAATAATAAAATGAAATAAACATTTTTTTAAAGGTAGGGGCCAGGAGTGTAGCTCAGTGCCACAGTGTCTGCCTGGCAAGCACAAGGGCCTCAGTTTGATTCCTTGTACCAAAAAATTAAATAAATAAATAAATAAATAAATAAAATAATAAAAATCTCTGTGCCTCCATTTCCTTATCTATAAAGTAGAAACAATAATAGTACCTACTAAACAAATATATGACAAGGATTTAGAATAGTGCCAGAGGTGCAGTATTTAATATATGTTAATCACTATCATTCAAAAGAAAAGATTCACCACTGATTTCCATTAAGTAACTATCTCCTTTGTTGATGTTTTGTTTTGTCTTGTTTTGTATTTTTGCCGCTGCTGCAGATAGCGCCCTGGGCCTCATGCATGCTACATGAAGTGCTTTATTACTGAGCTACACCTCCAGCTAATTTGTTGAATTTGTTTCAACAAAGAAAAAAAGTGTTTCCCCCACAGATATTCAGCACAATGATGTCTGTAACAATTTAGATATGAGCATAAAGAAAAATGGATAAGGTGTTGAAGAGAAGGTAGGTCTCTTTGTGCAGGTAAATAAGGTATAATTTTAATGTCCAAAATTTTTTTGAGATAAAGCAGGCAATCCCAGCTCACTTCTGCTCAATTCCAATACATTTCTGTCATCGTAATATCACAGACAGCCAAGTTAGGTAGAAATATTTGAGGCAGTCAAGGAGAGGGTCCCTGTCACCCAGAGGTCTTGTTCTATAGGTCCAGGGAGCACACACAGCCAGGCTGGGGTAGGGGAAGCTCATGGGGACCCCCTAGAATTCAGATACAAGCTAAGAGGGAACTGTTCCCATCCTGCATGGGAACTTGGAGTGGCCACAAAACAATGGAAGAGGAGAAAACCACAGTACAAATTTTTCAGGCTGTGGGCCCTTCTGCCATTGTGAGGACCTTTCCCTCACCAAATTTTATGTCTTCGCTGGTATAGAGATTAGTATGTTACTATTCCATCTAAGGTCATCTTTTCTTCTGATTTTATACGAAATTAAACATTTGTTGGACTCTAAAAGGTATTTTGGACCCTAATATCGCACTTACTGACTATGCTAGATGGATAAGGGGAGTGGGCACTGTTCCAAACAGACCCTTAAAAAGATAATCAGATTCATTTTGGAACAGGAGATTTACAACTGACTGCTTTGCTGGGTCTCAGCAGACTGAGGCCTCAAACTGAACGCCTTTATCCTGACCAAGTAGAAATCAATTATCGGTAATGCGACCTCTGCAGGCAGTAGGTATGAACGCCCCAGCTCCCCAGTCTAGGTTGACAGCCTGTGGGAACCCCGGACTAGAAATTCGGGAGACTACAGAGCCACTGCAGATCGACTGTTGAACATGCACACGCATACACAAGGTTAAACTCCACTGTTGCCCACTGCTGCCAGCTGCAACTGGCACAAAACAGACAACATACAACTCAGCAGAAGTCAAAGTCCGCAGTTCAAGGACAGCCCTTGATTGTGTGGGTTGCCACAAATTCACAGTGGCTAATTTTGCAAACTTCCCTAAGGGATAAATGGAGGTTTGGGATGATCGTTATCACCCTTTTGAGGTTTCCATTATCTCTTTAGGGATGAGCCATCCACTCCCACCCACTGGGATTTAAACTATGAGTACTTAAATTTAAAAAAAAAAAAAAAACCACTTCAGAGCTAAATCCTTCTTAGCACAGATCATCTCCACCCTCTTGATCTGCTGCCCACTGAGTCATCCACCTCCTAGTCTTCCACCAATTTGGAGACCTTGAATCTTCTACTAATCCTTCCTGTTACTGCATACTCCCAATAAATAAATAGTGGCTGACTCCAAATGTCTTTGTCTCTGCCCAGCCTGAGGCATTGACCTCCCAGCCCGCTTTCATGTATTACTAAATTTGTTTCATACAGGTTGGGGATCTTGGCCAGGTCTCCAATAATCTAGCATCCTAGAAAAGAGGTGAAAAGCCCATGTGCTCTGGAACAGTCAGCAAGACACACCTGCCTCCTTAGTAAATGAAAGCCAGAGAAGAGTTGAGACCAGAGATTCACATCTTTCTGTGGACAGAATAAAGTCTTTGCAAGTTTTGCATGAATGAAGCATGTTGTGGAAACATGACCACAGTGTACTCAATCCTAACAGCTCTGATTCCAGTCTGGTGTGTGATTCTATTTACTAGATGGTGGCCTAACTATTCAGCCCTACCTAGTGGCTTGACTGAGGGCCACCAGCATGACTTTGAACATAGCTGAACACAACTATGCTAAATGTTTTCTCATAACACACTCGTGAGTGGGCATTGTTCTCTTACAAATGAAAGACCCGACATGAAGGCGTGATCAACATGGCAGTGAATGTTTAAAGTCTTTTTTTAAAAATCTATAACAGTAAAAGATAGTGCCATTAATCTCCCTCTAAACACTCTTCTTGCTTCAAATACATTGCTCTTGCTCTTCTTGCTACTTTTCTAAGAGGTTTTGGAAGTCCTCTTCACAGGTGAATTTTTATAAAGTGTGTTTTCCAAGTGTGATTTAAAAATGTAGATAGAAGAGACCTACAATAGCAAATGCAATCCTGGGCAACAAGGGCAAGACAGGGGGCATCAAAATCCCTGACTTGAAATACTATAAAGCTACTGTGATAAAAACACAGTGTGGTACTGGAAAAGAAAAAGATCAGTGAAACAGATTAGAAGATACAGATGCCCAATCCATTTTATCTTTGACAAAAGTGCCAAACACATTCACTGGAAAGAAGATAGCCTCTTTAATAATTGCTGCTGGAAAAACTGACTCTACACATGTTGAAGATTAAAACTGAGTCTGTGTCTTTTGCCATGCACTAGGCTAAAATCAGAATGGATCAAATATCTTAATATTAAAACAGAAACATTAAATCTGCTGGAAGACAGAGCAGGTAAAACACCTGGAGACACTGGTGTAGGCAAAAACTGTATGAAAAAACCCCAAGTGCACAGGAACTGTTACAAAGAATCGACAACTTGGATCTCACCCTACTGAAAAGCTTTTGCATAGCAAGAGAAACTACCAAGAATGAAGAGACAACACACAACATGGAGAAAATGTTTGAGCTGTATCCCAGCCAAAGGATTACTATCAAAAACATATAAAGAACTCAAAAAAATCAGCCCTCCCAGATTTAAAGATCTGGTCCAAAAATGGGCATCTGAGATGAATACACACTACTCAGATGAAGAAATACAAACAGCAAATAAATATGTGAAAAAATGTTCAATATCACTGGTTATTCCAGAGATACAAATTAAAACAACACTGAAATTCCACCTCAACCCAGTAAGAATAGCTATTATCAAGAAATCAAGCAATAACAAATGCTGGAGGGGCTGTGGGGAAAAGGGAACCCTTCTCCACTGTTGGTGGGAATTCAGACTGGTGTAACCATTGTGGAAATCAGGGTGGAGATTCCTAAAAGACACTGGGAACAGAGGTCCCATTTGACCCAGCTATTCCCCTTCTGGGTATCTTCCTAAAAGAATTAAAAACATTGTACCACAGCAATTTATGTGCACCCATGTTTATAGCACACAATTTGTAATAGCTAGATCTTAGCAACAACCTAAGTGCCCATCGACTGAAGAATGGATAAAAACAATGTGGTATTTTTATACAATGGAATCCTACTCAGTCATAAAGAAGGATAAACTAGAGACTTTCATAGGTAAATGGATGCAACTTAAGACCATACTCGCAAGTGAAATAAATAAGACACACATATGTAAATATCATTTTGTCTCACTAGTCTGAGAAGCTGAAACAACATATGTATATGTCTATGTATATATGTATGTATATGTATATCAAAAAACAGTTAAGATAGTTATACTACTGATTTCTGAGTTTGCTGAAGAGAAAGATTTGTGCCAGGATTGTTCGGACAATTGAATGTAGACGTCTTGTGCTCTGGGTGAATAATTTGGGGATGACAGTGTGCAGTGTATGTACCATTGTTGCCCCTGATTGACATGTTTTGAAATTTTGTTTTAGTTTTTTTTTCTACTTGAATAAAAATGGATTTGAAAATTAAAAAACGTGGTGAATGTTGCTGCGAAGTGTGAAAGGCAAGCTTGTGAAAACGTGGTGAATGATGCTGCGAAGTGTGAAAGGCAAAAACTTTGTCCTCATAAACTTTGTTCAACAGATCTGTCACTGTGCAACTTCTGGCTCTTCCACGAAGTCAAAAGAACCATGAGAGGTAAATGTTTGTAATACACTCAGGACCTGTAGGCAGCCAGGACAGCACAACTAAAGACACTCGCAAAAGAGGACTTCCTAAACTGCTTCAGCAAGTCACAAGATGGATGGAATAAGCGTGTTCCAAGAACAGGGGAGGTTTTTGAAAGGGATAAGGGCAATGCTGTGTTTTAGTGTAATAAATTTTTCAAATGGAAACACGTTGTTTGTTTACCACGTCACGTAAGGAACTTGTCCACTTCGTTAGCAAGCGATTCTGAGTTTGGGTCCGAGTGTATCTCTAAAGGTGGTCCAGTTAACAGAGGGGACCCCTAGAGCCACATCTTGAAAGGCATCACGCACCGGAGCGCTGAGCCCCACGTCGCCCCCAGGGAACCATCGCCCCAGATCCGGAGCGCGGGAGCTGCAGCGACAACGTGAGACCGTAACCTTGGCACCAGCTCAGTTGCGGGCTAAGCACAATTTGGGGGAGGGGACCCGAACCTGGGCAGTATGGGGGGGGGGCAGTGATCCTCTAGCAGGTGGTCTAAGTAGGTGCAGAGGAATGGGCGCCCGAGGCTGGCAAAGGTGATGGTCCCCAAACATCTGTCGCCGCACGCCGCCCCGCTGCATCCGGAAGAGGCTGTCGCCGGGCCCCGCCTTCCGCGGGCAGCGCCGGGGAACGAGGTCCAGGTCCCCGCGCGGCCGGCAGAGGGCGCTGTCGGGCGCCCCGGCCCCTCCCGCCGGCCTGCGCGTCCCCGCGACCCCGCGACCCCGCGCACGGCTCGCCTGCCTCCTGGTTCCCGGAGCTGTCGCCGTCCCTGCCGCCCGAGCCATGGGGACCTGCTTGCAGCTGCGGAGCTGCAGGGCCGCGCGCCTCCTCCGCCCGCGCCCCGGCCCGGGCCCTGCTCGCCGCCTGGCTGGAGGCCCCGCGGGCCTCTCCTCCGAGCTGCTACGCACCGACAGCTTCGTGGGCGGCCGCTGGCTGCCCGCCGCCGCCACCTTCCCGGTGCACGACCCGGCCAGTGGCGCCGCGCTCGGCTCGGTGGCGGACTGCGGGGCGCCCGAGGCCCGCGCCGCCGTGCGTGCCGCCCACGCGGCCTTCTGCAGCTGGCGGGGCGCCTCGGCCAAGGTGAGCGCGCTGGGGCGGGAGCCGACCGTCCGGGCCCCCGGAGCACTGCGCAGAGGGAAGAGAAAAAGCAGACGAGTTTGGAGCACTGGCCGTGCCGTGCCGATGGCCTCAAGTGTACTGGGCCATAGAGGGGCACGTGTTTCGAGGGAGCGCCCCGTGAGCGCCACCCGGCCTGACCTGATGCGAGTGTGACTGCAGGGGTGGAGGTCGTGTCGGAATCTGGAGGGCTCAGGTTGCGCCTTTGCAGGGGAAGGGAGAGGTCCAGATGGTCTCCTAGTTTTCACCTGCGTGGATCAATGCTGCCCTTTACGCACTTTGGGAAAAAGGGAGAGAGGGAGGTGGGGCCTGCAGAGGTGAGGACCAAGAAGCCACTTGGACTGACCTAGTGAGGTCATGGCCTGCCCAGCCCTCAAAACCACTGTCTGGAGCCATGCAGCAGTGATCGCTGAGCAGTACCGGACAGTCCTGACCCTCATGCACCTGCGAGGTGCACTGTGCACCTGCTGTACCCCGTGCACTGTTGGGAGTGCTTGGGATTGTGGCCTTAGAAAGCCCGTGCATGGGGAGCAGGACAGAGGGGAGACTCAGACTGTCAACAGCAAGCAAAACGCCTGGACAGTCGGGCGTGAGAGGTGGTGACCTCTGAGGGGTGGGACGCAGAGGCAAGGGATGAGGTGCTGTCTAAAGAGTGTGGTTATGTGTAGTTGGCTGGGGTGCTACAACAAAAAGCCACAGACAGAGTGCCATAACATACAGAAGTCTGTTTTCCTAAATTTTGGAGGATGGAAGTCTGAGGTCAGGCTGTAGTAGGGCCCTGAGAGCTGACCTCGGCTTGTGGCTGATGGTAATCTCTGTGTATCTGTGTCCCAATCTTTATAAGAACACCAGTCAAGCCAGGCGTGGTGGCTCATGCCTGTAATTCCAGCACTCAGGGAGGCTGAGGCAGGAGGGTCATTGGGAGTTGGAGACCAGCCTGGGCTACAAAATGAACTCAAGGCCAGCCTGAACTGCATAGCAAGACCCTGTCTCAAAATGACAAAAAAAAAAAAAAAAACACCAGTCACATTGGAATAAGGCCCACCCCAATGTCTTCTTAATTTACCTCTTTTGGAGGCTTTAGCCCCAAATGTACTCTCATTACCTCAAATATACTTGGGGTGGGGGTTGGGACTTCAGTATGTCAATCTGGAAGGGGACACTTTTTAGCCCATACTGTCCAGGTGGGCCTCACTGAGGGCATGAGATTCAAAGACCAAGGAGATGAGGGGATTCAGCTCAAGTGGAAGTCAGAAGTGTGGCTGTTGAGTTTCCAGAACCACAGCAGGCTGGTGTGGCCCAAGTGGACAGAGCAGAGGGAAAGAGGAAGTGACAGAGGTGGAGACTGTGTCGTTTCAGGTATGTGGGCCATCCATGACCAGGCCTCTGGTGAGGGGCTCATGGTGGGTGGCATGATGGTGGAGCCTGTCTGGGACCAAGAGATCACACCTCAAGACAGGAAGCCAGATAGCAGCTGGTTCTCTCAAGAACTAACTCAGGGTCCCAAGAGAATGACTTAAACCCTTCCATGGCCACCCCCCACCCCATGACCTAAGAACCCCTCACTGGACTCCACCTTATACAACCACACTGGGGACCAGGCCTACAACACAGGAGCCCTGTGGAGAAGCCACATTCAATGATAGCTGAGGAGGGTGCTGGAATTTAGGTGGGATTTAGGTGGGACTTGTGGCTTAAAGGAAGTGGTACCAATGGATTGGCAATAGGGGGTCCCATAGTGGGTATGTTTTGGAGGTAGAACCATCGTATTTCCAGGGGAATTACTGTGGGGTGTGAAATAGAGGAGACACTGACAATCCGGGACTTTTGGCCTGAGTAGCTGGAAGGATGGTGCCAAGATGGGGACAGCTGGGGTCGAAGCCACATTGGGTAACTTGGGAGTCAGTAGTGGCCTTGAACTTGTCCTAAACACACATGTGACAGTGCAAAGGCAGCAGTGGGCTGTGTGAGCTGGAGCTCAGAGGTGAAATGAAGTCGTGTACATGTGTCGTGTGTGTCCTCACAGCTGTGGGTGAGGTGAAGAACCCCAGAAAGGGAAGACTCAGGCCTCCTCTTGGGTCTCTGGTGTCATTTCGCAGTCTCACAAGGGCTCACAAGGATCTAGGCTGCCCGACAATGCTCTCATAGTGCAGAGGCACGGGGAGCTCCCCACTCTTGTCAGTGATGGAGAGGCGGCCTCAGGACTAGTGCCGGGCCCTCTCACTGATAGTGGCAGTGTCACCTGTGTTCCCCTCCTGATGTCTGTGCCCTTGAACACTAGTACGGTGTCAGTTTCCGTAACACCAGGGCCAGGGATCTTCTCGGGCAAACTTCCTTCTTGAAAGGAGGGGCTTTTGGATCCCAGGTCATGGTATCGCACCAAGGGACTAGTGCTATCAGCTCCCTGAGATGGGAGGTGGCGGGGCCGTAGGCAGAATGTGGTGAATGCCAAGGAGGGCAGCTCTTGAGTCACCTGGTTTCTTGCCTCTAGGGCTCCGGTGTCTTTCTCATGTCCCAGTATCATCCTCATATCTGTAATTTTTCTCTCACTTCCCTAAGCCCATTTGCAGCCCACCTGTCTTACAGGCAGCCCCAGGGAAGAGGCAGTAAACTCTGACTGCCACAGACAGAACAGCCCTGGCAGAGGGTGTTTCATTTTCATGGGGGCATCAGTAATTTTCTTTGAAAGTCACAGGAGTCTCAGACAGAGTTTGGCTGCTGTGCAGGTGTAACATACATACATAGATTTACTTTTTTTGTGGGGGTTCTTTTTGAGACAGTCTCACTATGCAGTTTAGGCTGGCTCACTTTGTAACCCAGGCTGGTCTCAACTTGCAGCAATCCTCCTGCCTCAGCTTGCTAAGTACTGGGATTACAGGTGTGTGCCACCACACCCGGCTTAGAGTAGCCTGTCTTATACTTCATATTTCATTATCTCTCTGCTTTGTTTTGTGTTTTTTAGGAGAGGAGTTCATTACTTCGAAAGTGGTATGATTTAATGATGCAAAATAAGGATGACCTTGCCAAAATTATCACAGCCGAGAGTGTAAGTTCTGATCTGTGCTTGCTACCCTGAGAAACTGTCCTGGAATGCTCAGTGTTACTCTGTAGCTAAAGAGTATGTTCATCTTTGTATGATGGTCAGATACCAAACAACTGTTGTGCCAGCTGGTCACATTTGCTAAAATGCAATTTGTGTGTTTTAGTTTATTCTTACAAACATGCAAAAATAGATTTTGCCTGGGATTTTATAAATACTGCTTTTCACCACCCCGGTTTTCTTCTGTGTGACAGTTCTGATTGTTCATATTGCTTTTGTACACGTTAAAGTGCACCCACAGTTCCTCCATAGTTACAGGAAGTGATTTTAAACACACTTCAACATTTAGGGGAGTTTAGAAGGAGGAGAAAAAAAATTAGAAGATGAAGTGCTAAGCGTCCCCCTAAGGTGTGGACACCTTGGGCATTCAAATAACTCTGTGCCTCAGGTGACACAGCCATGCTCATCTCCATCATTGTTTGTAATTCTGCTTTCTAAAACCTACAACTGAGCTGGAAATTTTCCAGCAGCCCTGTGAGTTCTTTAATGGGAGACTTTTCTGCTTTTTTTTTTTTTTTTTTGAGCTAAGAGTTTGACTGTGCAGTTCTGGCTGGCCTCAAACTCACAGCAATCCTCCTGCCTCAGGCTCCCCACTCCCCAGGGGAGGAGTGGCCAGGAGTGCCATCACACCCAAACTTTTTTCTGCTCTTCTTGCAGTTTTGAAGAATTTGGAAACACACTCATGCCTTTGTTCCAGGAAGTTAATACCTGTGTCCTTTTCTTTTTTAACTTAGGGAAAGCCTCTAAAGGAGGCACAGGGAGAAATCCTCTATTCAGCCCACTTCCTAGAGTGGTTTTCAGAGGAAGCCCGCCGCATTTATGGAGACATTATCCCTACCCCCACCAAGGAAAGGCGGGCCTTGGTCCTCAAGCAACCCCTGGGTGTGGCCGCAGTCATCACACCGGTAAGTGCAAGGCCAGCAAGATCCCAGGGTAGCAGATTGGGTAGGGATCCAGAGACCATTTCCTCCTCCTTGTGAGCAGGCGTGTCCATCCTGTTACCCTTGGGTCTCCTGATCCCTTGGCTGCGGTGGAGGTGTATTTCCAGGTTCCCTGGGCTAAGGTTAGGCCTGGTGAAGGTGGTGAGTGCAGAACACATTGCTGATGTCTTCAGAAATGCTGTGACCCACGGGAGGAGCCAGGTGGCTTTTCTGACTTGCCATAAAGCAGTGATGGTGCAACTTTCAGAGACCAAGTGTCCATACTGCTGGTGATGTCCTCTCCTGGACCTCCTACTCCTTTCTGAGCACGCGCGTGGCCGCTCTGTGTGCTGTTATCCCATGCTCGGCTGCTGGAGCAATGCTGGGGCGAGCTGGCTCGCACGCTGACAGAGAGGGATCTGCGTGCCTGCTGTGGCACCCGTGCCATAGTTCCGCCACCACTACTGTAAAGTCTTCTTCCTGGCATTTTCTAGCACGTCTGAAAAGATTTTTAAAAAGAATTTAGATAGCACACATTTTTAAATGTACACAGTTTGGGAAAAAATTATGTTTTCATGATGGTTATTACCAGTAGCAGCCTGTGCATGTTCCCACACGGTCAGGGCCAGGCTCTGCAGGACACAGGCTAAGATATACAAGGCTGTGTCTGCTTGGGTGGGGCTTCAGTGCACTTGAGGGCACCAGCCCCTTCTGGACCCCTTTTACCAGCTACTACATTAACTTCTCTCCAGCATCTTCCAGCTGGTCCAAGACCACTGTCCCTTCCTGCTGGGCACAGGCACAGGTAGAGTCCTCCATGGTGCCCACACTGACTGGCTGTAACCCAAGGCTTACTTGGCCTCAGGCAGGTTCTTTCATTTTCCCCAAAGGAAATAGTAATTCCAACCTCAAATGATGCAACAAGGATTTAGATAACTAAAGTGTTTAAAACAGTACCTAATATCAAATAAGCACTATGCAAGTATTTATCAAGATAAAGTAAAATACAGTTACTGTAAATATACAGATGTCTATAGGATCTGTATATAGAAGAAAATGAATCATTTACCATTTTTGGAATCACCATGGCTATTATTTTCTCCCAACAACCTCCAGCCAAATGCACACTATCTCCTGTGCTTATAAATAAGATTTAGTTGGGAAACATCACATCTGCTTGTGTGCATATTGTCTTTGATGAGTTTCAGGATGCAACTTCAGAGTTGAGTTAGTTGTGACAGGAACTGTACCTCCCAGGAAGCCTAAAAATCTTACCACCTGGCCCTTTACAGGAGATGCTGATCCAGGTAGCTTTGTTCTCTCTTCCTGGGCACCTTTATCTCCCGGTGCTGCAAGTCATTGAGGGTCAGGTGCCCGAGGAGCTCATGCAGGCAGCTGGAGAGCAGGTTCCCCAGGCAGTTGTGCAATGGGATTTGTTAACTGCCTGCCCGTGGAAGAGTGAGGTCCTTCCTCTCACATCTTGTCCTCTTCTCTTTGATCCCAGTGGAATTTCCCCAGTGCCATGATCACCCGGAAGGTGGGGGCCGCCCTGGCAGCCGGGTGCACCGTGGTGGTGAAACCCGCCGAGGACACGCCCTTCTCCGCCCTGGCCCTGGCCCAGGTGAGCCTCTCCTTGGGACTCTGCAGAGCCAGCCAAGTCCAGCTGTGGGTTTTCCTCAAGGCTGGAATGAAACAGTTTTGTGGCTTCTTTTTCTCTCTGCTGCCTGGTGGTGTTGTGTTTTAATCTGTTCAGAGTTATTTTAAGTCAGAAGTTGCTCTTTTAAGAGTTATCGTAAGTCAGAAGTTGTGGTGGCGCATGTGCGTGGTCGGTCTAAAAAAAAAAAAATAAGATGAGAGACTTTGTGATACCTGCAGCCTGTATATCTTCTAGTCCACCCTAAAAATGGTATCTATACTTCATCTCCTAAAATGTAGGTGCTTCTCACATTTGGGGGTCTCTGTCCCTTGCTCTGCTTGTCTCAGTTCCATCTGCATCCAGGCAAATCACATTCTGCTTAAAACCCTCCAGTGGCTTCCTTTGTCATGAGATAAAACCCAGGCTTCCTACAGAAGCCTTCCAGCCAGATGTGGTGGCGCATTAGTGTAAATCCGCAGCACTCTGAGAGGCTGAGGCAGGAGAATCACAAGTTCTAGCCAAGCCTGGGCAACTTAGTGAGACCTTGTCTTAAAATTTAAAAATTTATAAAGTGGCTGGGGATGTGGGTCAATGTGGAGAACCTGGATTCAATTTCTGGTACTACAGTGATGCCCTACCCAACCTCTGGTACCCTCTGACCGTCTGTCACCCAGAGCTTCTCATCCCAGGCCACTCTGGCCCTGCTCCATGGGTCACCCGAGCCTTGAGCCAGCTACAGAGGTGCACACCTGTAATCCCAGTTACCTGGGAGGCCGAAGTATGACAATGGTACAGTGGAGGGCAGGCTCAATTACTTGGCGAGACCCTATCTCAAAAAATGAATAGGGCTGGGGATGTGGCTCAGTGCAAGAATGCTGGACTCAGTCCCGGTACCAAAAATTATTCTTTGGCTCTGTTCCCTTACTCAGCCTTACCTGAGTGTCCCTCTCCTGCCCACAGCTGCTGTGTGTGGGCCGCCTGGCTCTGTGTGTGGTTCCAAGCCCCGGTGGCCGTGGCTGCCCTCTGCCCCCTCACACAGGTGTCCAGAGGCCTCCAGGTGCTCCCCCTGTGCTGGTGGCTGGTGGAGCCACCTGTGTCATGAATATTTCCTTTAACTGTCTTGCTATCAATGCCACTGATATTTTGGTCTTGCTACCCAGTTGCTGTCTTTGTGAGAAGATTTAGGGAAATTCAGACACGCTGCTTCTACCACCACCTTCCCAGAATCCCAGTCAGATTTACATAATAGTTAATGTTTATGGGATTCAGAAATTCAAATAATTCAGGACATGTCTTATCCAAACAGAATCACATGGAGAGAGTCCAGTTCCCCAGCGGGCTGCCCTGGACAGCAGCTGCCCCTCTGGTGCCCTGGGGAGGCTTTGGCTGAGCTCATCTCTCTGCCTCTTTTTTCTCATCTCCAGCTGGGCATGGCATTCTGGAGGCTGAGGCAGGAGGATCACTTTGAGTTCAAAGCCAGCCTGGACAACAGAGTGACACCTGCCTCAAAATAAAACAGTGCAAAGCTAACACATGCACGCACACACACACACACACACACACATACGGAAAAAACCCCTTTCCTAATCAGCACCCTTGGAGATGGACTCAGAGGTACTTTGCTTGTGGCCCTGTACCAATAGCTTTTCACGAAACACTTTTCCACCCTCTGACTGAAAAATTGCCACTTTTTTTCTTGAATACCCCTTTGCATTTTCTTGGGAAAGAAATCTAATGTTTAAATAGCAAATGACAGCAAAATTTATACACCAAGAAATTTATTTTAATAATGTTGAACAGCCATTAATGTTAATATCACTTTAGCACTAAAAATTGTATTTCAGATTCAAATGCATGTAAAATAAATATATAAATGTATAATTACTTATCATGTGTAAATATCGGTGTATACTCGCAATGGAGATTGTACCCAGGGCCTCACTCAGGCGAAGCTCACATCCCACCCCCGAGTTACCCCCAGCCCAAGCGTGTTTTCATGCCGTGCACATGTTTGCTTCAGGAGCGTGGATATTACAGATTGGAAAGATATTCTGAGCCCAAGGTCAGCTTCATTTTCTTCGCACTAATCTTTGGCTTGCACATCTATTCAGTTCAGTTTTCTGCTTGTCTCTGTCTAATAACCTCTCGCCACGCTGTCTGTTTCCCTTCCAGCTTGCAAACCAGGCAGGCATCCCTGCCGGCGTGTACAACGTCATCCCCTGCTCCAGAGCCAAGGCCAGCGAGGTTGGGGAGGTGCTCTGTACCGATCCACTGGTGTCCAAGGTCTCCTTCACCGGCTCAACAGTCACTGGGAAGGTGCGTGGTCAGTCCCAAAGAAAACTAGCATCATTCTAATATTTTTCTTTCCTCCTGTTTTTTGGTTTTTGGTTGATTTTTTGTTTGGTTTGGTTTTGGCTTTTGTTTTGGGGGTTTTTTTGCGGGGGGGAGTTGTTTGGTTTTGTTTTTTGGCCTGAAACTGGCTGTGTAGTCCAGGTTCACTTTGAACTTGTGGTGATCCTCCTGCCTCAGCCTCCGGGGGCCAGGATTACAGCATGCACCATCACACCTGGCTTTCTTTTTATAGAGTATAAAAATACTGTTCTCTTTTCATCACAGATTTTAAAAAGATTTCTAGCAGAGTGTTAAAGCTTTACTAACACAGTATCTTCTCATCCTCTGGAGAAATCTGGAACTGTGTTCCCTATTGTGACGTGACATGGGCCTGTAGGTGATGATACAGAGTAGCAAGGGTCCCATTGTTCTCCCATTGTTTTGCTTAGTGTCGTGCAGTGGAACACTGTTCATCACATTTCTTCAAATCCGGATTGTACATTTCTTTCCTAGAATTAAGGATTCCAGAAGCTCACCAAGGATGCTGAGATGAGCGTCTTACAATTGAACAAAAATTGTATTTAAAGATATTTATAGAAAGGGAAACATCTTTTTTTTTTTTTCCTAGCTGTACCTTTTTCCTTAAGGATTGGCAGGTTCTTTCTTTAAACTTCATGTGTGTGCCTGGGAGTATATTTGTACTGATCCTTTTAAGTGTTCAAAAAAAAGGGAAAAGTCAGGGTGGAACCAAAATTCTTATTTACAGTGTTTTGAGACGATACACCCTTTCCTACCACGTGTATGTGTACGTGTATATGTACATACCTGCGTGCATGTGTGTACCCACTGCTGGACACATGTGGGCTAAATGTAATTCAAATCTGAAAGTTTTTGTGAAAGTTGTCATTTTTGGAAAGCATGAAAAGCAGGATGGAATAATTCAGTTATCATATAATTCCCAGCCCTTAGATTCCTTCCATCCACTCATCTCATCTGTCAACCACTTAGCTCGGCTCTCGTCCACCCGTCTCATTACCATCCATCCCTCTCATCTGTCCTCCATTCATCTCAGAGCAGGGGTGTATAGGTCCGTAAACTGCTGTGCTCCTAATTGGTGGATCTGGCCATGCGCACTTACTCTCAGATATTGGGGGCTTCAGATGTTGTGAAGTCGAGGGAGAGAGGACAAGGAAAAAGGCTGTGACACCTTTGCTGTTCAAGCCAGGGAGATCCCTGAGTGCTGGTCCAGGGCAGTGACCTCTCCTCTCTCATCCACGGTTTCCTCAGCAACTGCCAGCAGCTGTCTGGTCTCTAGGAAGGGGTCAGCTGTGTTCCTTCCAAGCCTAGCTTTGCTTCTCTTTACCTAAGACAGTGATTTGCTCAAGTGACTTAAAGAGAACAGTGATATGCATAGCTAAAAGAATCCGGGCTGGATGTGGAAAGTATGAGTCTGGCATGTGTAAGACCTTGGGCTCAATCCTCAGCACCAAAGTGGTAGTTCCACCTGTGAGAACAGCGATCTCTGTGTCAGGGGCCTCTTCTGAGCCGGTCTTCACCTCCTGGTCCTAGGGCAAAGATTCTTACCTCACAGGTGAAGCACTCACAGGGCCATGTTCTGGAGACACCCCTGCCCTCCTCCAGGGCCTTGCAGAGTGTGGAACAGCTCATGACACCTGGTGTCTCCCGTCAGTGGTCTCCCAAGGGGAACAGCGTGCAGAGGCTGACAGTGGCCCAGGACAGGGAGCCAGGCCAATCAGGTCAGTCACGGGATGCCGAGTCCTGAGAAGATCAGCTGTGGGCACCAGGGTGGAAAGGACCAGGAAGGGACAGTGTTGCTGCAGCTCCAGGGCCCATGGCAGGCCAAGCCAAGATGGGCCATCGCTGTGAGGAAGACAAGCTGGAGTGACTCAACAGGGACCCCGTGGTGGAAACCATCTTCACACTGGAGCGAATTCTGAAGTCAACAGCCTGGTAGTAGCATTTTTTAGAAATTTAAAATGAAAATAGTTGTGTTGAGTCTAGTATGTTAAAGTTAGGCGTGGTGGCACATGCCTGTAATCTCAGCGCTTGGGAGGCCGAGGCAGGATGGTCACAAGTTTGAGGCCAGCCTGGGTGACATAGTGAGCCCAAGGCCAGCCTGAACTTGGTCTACTTCACTTAAACTATCTCAGGTAGGTCTGTCTTTCTCATAGTCATGATTGGACAAAAACCTATTGTCCTCTAATAAAATATCCTGAAGAGCTATCTTAGCCATAAATCTCATACTGGAGTTTAATAATTATATGTACAAGAAGTAACACTTGTCCATTGAACAAGTCCTATAAATTTATTTTGAGGGAGTAACTGTAGTTAACAGCAAAGATTGGAAACCACTTAAATGTCCACGTCTGGAGGCTGGATAATAAGGCTATGGTACAGTCACACAGTGGAATACTATGCCGGTGTCTAAAGGAATGTTCTAAAATCATATGTGTTGCCATTTTCACATTACAGAATTACATTAAAGGAACAAGAGGCAGACATGGTGGCGCACACCTGTAAGCAATACACTCAAGAGGCTGAATCAGAAGGATCACCACAAGTTTGAGGCCAGCCTGGGCAATATAATGAGTTTAAGACCAGTCTGGACTACATAGTGCGATCTCATCTTAAAAAAAAAACAAAAGCCAAGATGTAAAGTGTTATGAACATGTTAAGATGTTACAGATAAATGGCTAGTGGGGAAGATAAAACAGGTTACAAAGCTGTATGATTATACCCTATTGTTTTCTATTTTTCATATTTTTCAAAGAAAAAGTATATACCCTGAATATATACCTTGAAATGCTGTCAGCAAACCATAGCTTGAGGAATTCTGGGTGATTTTTTCCCCTCCTTGTTTCTATCTTGTTTAAACCTATCCCTTATATTTTAATACTTACATGGTGCAAAATTCAAGGCAGCGTTGCCGCGTTTACCCCGAGAAGTCCCACCTTGCCTCTATCACAGCACCCAATGTCTCTTCTATGAGCAATTATTATTTTCTTACTATCTTCCCAGTGGTTTTTTATCACATGTAAACAAATGTGAATGCCCGTCTTCATCTCTCCCTTTTCCTGTGCACACTGCCGACCCATGCACACTGTGTGTGCCTTCTGTCCTTACTGGGTGATGCTGGCAGCAGAGACCTCATGGCCCGGGTCCTTGGGTTTGTGGCTCACGCCTTGCATGCTCCCTGCTGCCTGCAGGTCCTGCTGCGCCACGCAGCCAGCACTGTGAAGAGGGTCTCCATGGAGTTGGGCGGCCTCGCCCCGTTCATTGTCTTCGACAGTGCCAACGTGGATCAGGCCGTGGCAGGGGCCATGGCATCTAAATTTAGGAACGCTGGTCAGGTGAGTTACCTAAAACCTCCAGGGTCTGAGGTATAGCTATGTGGGCTTAACGAAGATCTCACAATACCACCTCCACCACCTGCTCATCTCCTGAGATTCTTTCTCTTAATTGGAGTGGAAATCACCTTGGGTGACAGCACCTCTCAGCCCTTGGTGTTACATGTGGGTTTCTCCAGAGTGTAGACCTCCAGCCTTCCAGGCCCTGGCCCTCAGTGTACCAGCTCTGGAGCTGTACGCCTCCAGTCAGCTCCCCAGTAGCTAAGGCTCCAACCTTAGCAGCCATCTAGAACTTTCTTAGCAGCTTCTGCTGCTTTCTGGAGCTCTTCACAGCTGGCCACCCCTAATGTGTATAGCTCTTTTTGAAAGCAACTTGTTCTGCTCCTTTTCATGTAACCAGCAGATTTACAAGACTACCAAAAAACACTTTAAGTACACCAGAGAAAGCTCTCCTAGGTTAACCGCAGGAGGGTTAGGGATGCTGTTTATACAAAGCCACGGCAGGACTGTGATAGGCCCAAATTCAAGGCAGCCTATTGATCCAAATTCAGCCCAGCCTATTAATCCAAATTCGAGCCTGCTGATTCAAACCTAATTGGTTCAATGGTCAGGGCAGGCATCTCTTGCTTGTGCAGGGCAGCCAGGACAGCTGCCCCTGTAGCTGTCAGTCAAAGTACGTCCCCTTCTGGCTGTCAGCTGAAGTTACCTTTTGTCACTTAAAATACAGGATCTGATCTGATTAGAAAAAAAATAAAAGTTTTTTCAGTAATTTAGACTGACATGGAAGAAGGGCCTTAGGGGTTTTTGTTTTGTTTTGTTTTGTTTTTTTTTGAGACAGGGTCTTGATACGTAGTTCAGGCTGACCTTGAACTCACAGTGATCCTCCTGCCTCAGCCCCCCAAGGGCTTTGATTACAGGTGTGTGCCACTGTGCCCAGCTGGTCCATTTTTAAAATGACAGATTCAGGTAAACACTTGGAAGGATCAGCTAGAAAATGAAAGTTAGCATTTGATCTCCTTTGTTATAGCCTCTCTGCTGTTGCTGCTAAACTGCTCTCTCAGGAGAGTTGTGGCTCCTCTTTCCTATTCGTTTTATAAGTTTATTCAAGACGTTTTTTAAAAAAAGCATAAGTGGCCATTAGTCTTATTGTACACAGAGATATTTATACTTGCTCACATGTTTGACTGTAGGCGTGGAGCAGCTGTGGATGGAGGCAGAGAGGGGGCGCAGTCACCTTGGGGCCCAGCCCACCCTCGGGGAGAGCAGCAGGTTGGATCTGTGACAGAGCCACCTGGGGAGGTTTTCCCAGCAAGGAGGCACCTGTGTCACATTTCCTGGTTGGATCAATAACTCTCAACAAACTGACTCTGTGGGTTTGTTTCTGTCTCCTCTGCAGACTTGTGTTTGTGCAAACCGATTCTTGGTGCAAAGAGGTATCCATGATTCCTTTGTAAAAAAATTCGCTGAAGCAATTCACAAAAGCCTGCACATAGGGAATGGATTTGAGGAGGGAACTACTCAAGGCCCTTTAATTAATGAAAAAGCAGTGGAAAAGGTAAGTTCGTGTTAGTATTTGTGAACGTAAACTGTATGGTTTCAAAATGAAAAGCTTAGCTGAGCAAAATCACTTTGGTAAGAGGCCCCGTAAGGCTGGGAAAGTGCATGGTCAGGTGACGTTGCCTTATCATGAGCTTCTCCAGCTGTCATTACGCTGAGACCTTATGATACCTATTTCACTTCCCAACATAGTGGCTGTAATTCTTCTTTTAATGACGGAATATCCTTCTGGGAAAATCCCTGAGGAAAGCTCTCCAGCAGGCAAATAGAAAATCATGGGTGCCATCTTCAGGATTTAGACATGTAAAACAAAACCTCTTTCAGGAAGGATTTGTGTGATGAAAAAAATGATGCATGCTAGATTACTAGTGAGGTGAAATTTCTTCACTCTGCTGTTTTTTTAGAGTGGTAAGAAACTTTCTTATAATACCTGATATTCAATATGTCCAATATGTTGCCTAGACAAGGATTTTAACAGTCTTTAAAATCAGGCAGATGTGGCAGTTGGAAACAGTTTGTAGGACAGCAGGAGGGAGGAGGCTATGTGGGGCTCAGGTAGAACTCAGCCAATTCCTTGGTGAACCAAGATCAAGTAAGGCAGAAGCCGTGCTCACGGGGGCAACACAGTCCACAAGCCAGAGGGCCAACCTCAGACCCATGACCACCCCGAGCCAGTGGGCAGTCACTTCAGCCAAATCCATAGCCATTGCTGTCCCCAAGGAAGCATGGAGGTCAGACGGTGCTCTCTGACAAGTGTTTGGTTATTACCTTGTGTTACTCTCAGGACAGAAATTACACTAAAGTTCACAGGATACCACTTCCATTTTAGAGGATGCTGGGACATGGGGGCGCTTGCTTGTCTAGCGAAGGTGGTCTGAGTTCAGGTCCCAAATGGTAATTGTCAACACCCCACTCCCCTGCTTTTCACAGGTAGGATGCCTGTGTCCCCAGGCCACTATTAGTCTCAAGTAGGCCAAGGCTTTTGCTTTGCTTTGCTTTGCTTTGTTTTGTTTTGTTTTGTTTTGTTTTGTTTTGCTTTGTTGGTAGTGCTGGGAAATAAAGCCCGGAGCCTCACACAAGCAAGAATCACTGTGCCACACCCTTTTAAGTGCTTAGACGATACTCATTTGCAGCCAGTCTGGGTGGGAGCTGTGTTGGAGGGGATTTTTCGCCTAATTGGGTATGTAGATATTGCCCTCTAGAGGGCGCTGTATACTAGCACTTCAATTAAGCGCAACTGCTGTAGTGGAGTTTGGTAAAAATAACCTTAAGAACATGGTTTCAGGCTAAGGATATGCTCAGTGGTAGAGCACATACATGAGGGTCTGGGTTCCATCGTCAGCCCTCAAAAGAGCAAAAATAAAAGTCAGTGGGGTTGGCTCTAGTGTGCACACCATTATAGGGGGGCTTTAGGGAAAAAGTACTGCACATCACATTTAATACAGACAGGAGCAGGGCATGTTCTGTTAGGGCTAAGGAAGTGAGATGCTCTTAAATAAGTTATAAATAGATTCTAAAATACAAATCACAGAAAGCAATCCCGGCTAAGGGGAATTTGTGCCGGCAATGCGATTTTTAGATTCAAAGTGCGTGAGTCTTGATGTCCGAATGTGCCCAGGCCTGTAGTTGTGTCTCTTCTGAAATGCTATACAAATTCAGGTGACAGTGGAGAAGAGGAAGACTCTGGTGCACCAGAGAATGTGATGAGCTTCTGCAGGCAGAAAGGGGCTGTGTTAAGAGAAAAATCAAAGCAGGTGGTCCTATCCCAAGCAGCTGCAGAGGGCATCAGAGCCCGTCTGGAATAGGTTGTGCAGGGAGTGGGGAGTTGAAGAAGGGAGCCCCAGAGCCAGTGGATTATACTCTTGCACTGTTTCTGGTTCATTCCCACACCAGCCCTCCCACCGCAGTACCCACAGGCCAGCAGACACACTTGTTCCACGCAGAACAGTTATTCTGAAGAAATCCCGTAGCTGGCCCAGGGGTGCTGGGCTTTAGGAGTGATGCCTTCCTGCCTGTGTCCTTTGGGGAAAGGGAGTCGCCCAATGGGATATTGCCACAAGGGAATAATCCCAAGTTTGCATCAAAGGCGACCATGGTCCTGATGCCTGAAAGCTGTCTGCACAGAAGAGCAAAGATCACAGGAGGAAACACAGCAAACCCTGAAGGAAGCAGATAGCCAGGCAACAGAAAAGGAAGTCTCTGTGAGTGTTGAGGAGATAGTGTACCTGCGAAACAAGGAGCATGGTCTGTGAAAGTGAAGCCTTGAAAGCAAGACAGAGTCTGAACACACAACTGTCCAAAAATTGAGCAGCCGAAGATAGAAGATAAAACTGGAGAGAACTCATGGAATAAAACAAATCATAGAGAAAGAATATGATAGAGCTCTTTGAAATTAGAATTACAGACACAACTTGTTTAATGACCGAGCTTTGTTCCTGAGACTAGCTCATTAAATGACTGGCTCACTAAGTGAGGAATTGTACATTACAATATTTAGAAGAAAGAAGTGGTTAAGCTCCAACTTGATGACTCTGCTTTTATTTGCGTAACTCTCATGCAGTGCTGTATTGTATAATGGAACATAAAGCTACAGTAGCCACTGTATAATCAGCAAAAATTACAGTCATGTACTGTAGAAGAAGCCACCATAAAGCCACACTCCCACTCACATTCCCTCATGGTAAGTCTAAATATGGGTCATAAATCTGAGCAGGGCACCTCAGTCATAAAACCAAATAGTCGTTAAATAAGTAAGTCGTTAAACCAAGACTATCTGTAAAACTGGGGTGAGGGGAGAGATCCCTTACTGTGAGGAGCTGTAGAATGAAAGAATTGAGAAGATGGAGTACATACCATTTATCCAATAAATAATTGAGAAGAACTTCTCAGAACTGGGGGAAAATAACTTAATTTTTTAGATCAAAAGACCTCACCAGTTACCAAGTGAAAAGAATGAAAAGCAGATGGGCTGTAACGTACATGTAGGTATGCAGTTGACAGACTCCGTGGATGTTCCTGCGCGACAAAATCAGCTAAGGACACTTTCTGGGAACAGAGTGTTTGGCCCCCATCTGGAAGCAGTGCAGATCCAGAGTGGGGAGAAGGAATCAGAAGAAACCAAACACATAGTTCAATAACATGGGACCCAAGAGTCTGGGACTCACAGGCAAGAGTGCAAGGAAAGTGAGCCCAGGAAATCAAAAGAAGACCAAATAGTTTTCTGCAGTGTGAACATTCTAAGAGACTGTGCCACTTGGAATCTCCTCAACCAGCCTCCCTAAGTGCTCTTCTTTTCCTTGTCACACAGGTGGAGAAGCACGTGAGTGACGCAGTCTCTAAAGGGGCCACCGTGGTGACAGGTGGGAAGCGACACTCATATGGAGGAAACTTCTTCGAGCCCACCCTGCTCAGCAATGTCACTGTGGACATGCTTTGCTCTCACGAAGAGACTTTTGGGCCACTGGCACCAGTTATCAAGTAAGTTCCTCCGGCCAGTAGGAAGACCAGAGACGCAACAGAGCTTCCCATGCTGCTGTGGGGCTGGGGGCCGAGCAGGGATCTGGACCAAGCCCACCGAAGAGCAGAGTTAATTCATGAGTTTATTTTTTTAACCTTTGGAAATGTTTAGAATTCCCTTGGCCTTTGACATTATTTCTTCTTGCTGCAGTGGCTCTGGTGTGTCTCGCCCCAGGATTTTGCCAGTCTGAGATCCTAATATCTTTCTTTTAACATCTAAGGTATTTGTTAAGCCCTGGGAAATTCATGGTCGTTATTTATCCACCTCTCTGTGGATCCTTTGCCAGTGCCCAAGAGGACGGTTACTGTGCTGTTTCTGCTTTTGGTCTCCGCTGCTCTTACCTGTTCCTTCCATCCCTTCATCCCTTTCTGATGTCTTGAGAGCCCTTCACCTCCGCCTGCTGGATTACGTGTCTGTCAGTTTTCGTTGGGCTGTGTCTGCAGTAATGACATTCATGTTCATTTAGGGGAACCGGCACATACATAACACAGATCTTGATCGTTTTCTTTCCCCGCCCTCCGACCCTTTCCCTGATTCCTTCCTCCTCTCCAAAAAGCCTGCCTTTATTTTACTCCTTGCTTATATTTTGGCTTTTCCATAGAAGAGAAACCAGGAGACTTCTGAGTTTCTGTGTCTTAATTCTTCACAAACACAGCCCACTCCCTGAGCTCCTTGTCCCCACTTTTTTTGCACTTTGATCTTTACAGTCATTTCTTCCCTGTAGCCAATTCTTCCTGCTTCGTTTCCCCCTTACTCTGCTGGAGCTGTTTATCCCTTTTCTTACGTTTTTATTCTGCTTTATTCCTGGTCTGCCATACACTGTGCTGTTTGTTGTCAGTTTTTAGTCTTAGAGCTCCCCAGCCGTCTCCTGATTTCCCCTGCGAATCCATCTTTAGCGCCTGAATTCTGAGCATCCTCGACACCTGCCATGGGGCTGTGAGAAAAGCTGAAACCCAAGTTTGAGCTCCTGAAGTGTTTAGGGGGGAAAGGGCCGAGCTTCTAGTACCAAAATCTTGCCTCAGCACCTCTCCACCCACCGCAATATCCCTTCCTCCTGAGTATTTTGCAGTTAGTTCTATCACAATAGACTGGCAAAAATGAGGCTACCACCTCCTGCTCCTGCCCATGGTTATTGTGCATGGCTGGTGTGTCAGCTGGGTGTGGGTGCTGCCTGGGCCCCCTGCTCTCCCCTAGCACCTAGCACAGATCCAGGAGTCCAGGACTACAGACAAAATCGCTGGAAATTCAGGGGTGTGATGCAGGGGGGCCATGCCTTACCTTCACAGCACCATAGGTGGCCACCATTTCCCTCTGGCATCCAGCCGCCTTCCTGACCTGCAAAAGTGTCTGGCACTTTTGGTGTTTGTTGCTGATAGAGCTTTTTAAAGTCATGATTCTCCTTCTCTCCCCTCTGGCATCTCCAGCTGCTGCCACTTGCCCAGGGTCAGAAATCTTTTTTATCGTGTACTTTGCTAGCCTTGGTACCATTTTGCTTGTGGAGTTTACATATTATCCCAGCCTTACAGAAATATACCACTTCAAGAATGTCCATCCTTCATTTTAATAGAAATGTTTTTTTCTAGAACATGAACCAGTTGCTTTCTCAGGTAGCCGAAAGGATGCAGTGGCTAGCAGTGCAGGCTTTGGAGGTGACAGGGGTGTAGAGTCAGGCTGTGCTGCCTAGTGTCATAACCTCAGGCAGGTTAAAGATTTCTAAGTGTGCTCTGCATAGCCCTGCAGAGACAGCGGCTCCCTTTGCTAATGGGTCTCCATATTTAAAAACTGAGATGCTTAGAACCTCATGCCACAGTTATAATTCTGGAATGACAGAAAAAATAGCATGCAGATCTTGTTCCAGAAATAAAATTAGAATTCTGGAAGAGACTTCAGAGGGCTTTGGCACAAATATTTCCTGTCAAGAGGAACAGACGCCACACACGGTGACTCTGGGGAGCAGGAGTAAGTGGTAGAGCCTGTTTTAAAGCTGGCCTTGCCCTCTATCTCTGAATAAGTTTCCTCTACTGCCCCTTGCTTGCTTCTGGGTAGTTGTGCTGTATCTATGACCACACTCGATGCCTTCTAAGCAGTTATGACTATGCGTTCTAGTGGCACCAGGAACAGTCCATCCCTTAGGGGATATGTGATGGTCTAGATACACCACAGTGTCTGCATGCTGGCCTGCTCTCTCTTCATCTTCCCAGAAGAGCTGAGGCCAGGGCTGAGCTGAACACTCAAGCCAGGAATGCTGAGTCCCTCAGCAATTGGTGCCTTTCTCATCTGCTCTCTGGCCTTGAATCTCTTTGCAAAATCTTGATTTATCTCTTGCCATTATTCAGTAAATGAATCAGAAGAGAAGAAATCTGGGTTTCTATACTCTTCCCTGTGGAGGTTTTGCTAATAACCTGTTGTAACTTCCAGGTTCGATACAGAGGAGGAGGCTATTGCGATCGCCAATGCCACTAACGTCGGGTTGGCAGGTGGGTATCTGTGCTTGTTGGGCAGTAGTCACATTTATTTTCTCCAGCAAATGCCAGCCATGCATTTTGAACCATTGCTCTGGATTCTGAGAAAGAAATTCAAGTAAAACACATATTGCGTTGCTTTCCAAGTGGCAAGTCAGATTCGTGTAAGACCAAATTCTTTTGACTTGGGCCAGGGGGCAAAGTGCCTGCCTGGCAAATATAAGGTCCTGAGTTTGATTCCCAGTACAAAAAAAAAAAAAAAACTGTTTTGACTTGTGCCCTATGGGATACTTTGAGATGGTCGCTGGTCAGAGATGGGGATAGTGGAGAGAGGAAAGTGCACATTGTTCCATGTTCTCAGGAGCACCCCAGAATTCCAAGTGCTCTTGCTTCTGTTCTGCCCCTCTCCTGAAAGCCTAGACCATGGGCATCAGCAGAGAGTGCAGGGCAGGGAGGTGTGGGCAGGAGCTGCTGACCTTCAGTTTGCAAGTGGTCAGGTGGCACAGCATTTGCCCAGTAGTCCTGAGAAAGTGAGCATGTTGGTGTCCACAGTGAATGTGGCAGGGAAGGAGTATGAGACACAAGAGCTGCTGCTCTGTGGAAGCCTCCCCTCCACATGGAAGAACCGGTTACACTCAAGGAGGGAGTAAGCATGCTGTGGGGTCTCCTGTCCCACGTCACCTACCTGCAGAGTCACATGTGGGGACAGGGTTTCTGCCATGCCAAGTCCAGGACTGGTTTCTTCCCTTGTCCGCGCACTGATGGTGAAGGAAGCCATGCTGTGTACCAGGCCGTTGGTGACAGGCAAAGTTCTGACCACGCTGAGTCAGAGGAGTGAGATTCTGAGGGGATCGAGAAAGCTCAGAGAGAAACAAGTTTGGTGAGGAGAGAGGAGGGCTAATTTGGAGAGGATGGTGGGTGACTGGAATAATGGAAGGTAAAGCTGAAACTTTCCCTTGGGACTTGTGGGAATGTCCAAGTAGCCACTAAGGAATTCAACCTTATTCTACAGATAACCAGGAATTGCAAAAGGTTTGGACAAAAATGTTGTATGGAAATGTAACAGGCATTGCTGGTGGGCTGGAGAGGAGAAGCAGAGCTGGGGTAGGGTGTCACATTCTGACAGGGGTAGGGGTGTGAGAGCCCTTACAGGGGTGGGACAGGAGCAGAGGTGACATCCAGGGTCCAGAGATGCAGACATGGAGAGGTCTAACGTGGTCTATCCGGGAGCCAGGAGGGCTCCAGGCCAAGTGACCAGGGAAAGGGCTGCCCTAGTGTCCTCGGCTTCAGACAGGATGTCTCAGAAAGGCTCTACATGTCCTTCCCTCCGCTTTGCCAGGTTACTTTTACTCCCAGGACCCAGCCCAGATCTGGAGAGTGGCAGAGCAGCTGGAGGTCGGCATGGTGGGCGTCAACGAAGGGCTGATCTCCTCCGTGGAGTGCCCTTTTGGGGGCGTAAAGCAGTCTGGCCTCGGGCGAGAGGGGTCCAAGTACGGCATTGACGAGTACTTGGAAATCAAGTACGTGTGCTACGGAGGCCTGTAGGAGCCTTCGGTTCCCTAAGAAATAAAGAAAGGACGCCTAACTGAAGTAAATGGGGACATTCCATCCATCATTTTAAATAAACTAGTAGGCTACTGGAATTAGTGGATTTTAGGATTTAGCCAGTCCTCGTGAGCAGACATATCATCCTCATTCCCCTCTGTAAGTGGGGTTGAGCCCTGACCCTGGGACTGCAGATCCTGAACAGCTAGCTGGGTCCCCAGCATGACCTGATCACTCCAGAGAGAGTAGACTTCCTTGGACCTCTTAGGCTTGGTCACTGCCCAGGTGTCGTGACCTGGCCCTAGCCAGGGGTGTGGCAGGTCACAAGAACAGAACAGCAGCCTCTTCAGACACTGCAGCCTCTGAGGTAGTCCAAAGCCACCTGTGCCACTGTAGGGGATGCAGAGTGCTTCTCCCTATGTCTGGACCAAAAGTTGTCACTGTCCCAAATTCACTGCTTCAGCTTCCTTCTGTTTCCTGTAGGAAAGGAATCTAAGCTGAAAGCAAAGATTGGCAGAGGCAGGAGGGTGCAGAGGTGGGCACATGGTCTCTCAGGCTGGCTCGGCCCCAGTGGCTCCGTGACCTCCCATCCCCCACCCCTGAACCATTTCTGTCAACAGCAGGGACACCTGGCCCCACCTGTGCACTGGGCAGTGTCTTAGGTAAAAGGGAAGAGCCTGGCACCCAGAGCTGAGTCAGTCTGTCTGTCCTGATGTAGTGACACCTGCTCTTTCACTTCCAAATGCGCAGAGAACCTTTACCACTGTTATCTCAAAAGAAGAAGTGATTCCCACAGTTACCGGTCCATGTCACAGCTTTAAATTTCAGGTGCCAGCTGCCTAATCAGAGCATTTATATTTCATCACAAACTCCCTGTGGCCAGTGTTGGCTGTCAACCTGAGAGGAAAAATTCCCAGGAGGAAAATCCCAGGCTCTTCTGGAAAGGCCTCCTGTCACCGAGCAGTCTGCCCCAGGCTCTTCTGGCCAAATGGCTGTCCCCTCCTTTCAGCGTGTCATGTCCTGTGGATACTGCAGGTGATAGGAAGGTGTGACTGAAGGTGGCACTGGAGACACAGCTGCTCCTGAGCCTGTCTTGCTCAGCACCCTCACTGAGCCACAGATAAGTAATAGTCTCCAGAGTCCCTGTGCCCAGAGGGACATTTTAGTCCTGCAGCAGCTGCCACACGTCTGACCAGGTTAACACCTGCCATATCCCCAAGGTCCAAAGGCGAAGGAGCAAAACTGCTTCCTAGTGACACTGCCCAGATTTGTCAAGAGCCACACCGTGTGCTGACAGGTGGTTTCTGCTCCATGGATGTTAGGTGGTTTTGTGTAACACCAAGTTGCTTAAGGTTTTTGTGTGGCCCTCTTTTTTCTACCAAGAAGACAAATGCTCTGGTGTTGTTTTCTAGAAATCAAATACTAATGCAGAGATGCGTGCAGGAGTTCTCTCCAGTACATATTTAACTTTGTAAGCCTGTGGTTTCTTCGGCTCGATGGTACATTTTTAAGCTTTCTTGCATATTTGGCTCACCAGATACAAGGGCCAGAGACCACTGCAGTGAATTTGACCAGTTTTATAAGTAAAATAATTTAGAGGTTCAGGAGAGTGGCTCAGTGGAACATGAGGGCCCAGGGCCAGTCCTCAGAAGCACTAAAAAGAAAAAAAATGGAAAAAAATTAAGATAACTTGAAAAGAGAATAGCTTGTGTTTTAGTAAAATGGTTTGGGGTTGTGGGAAGAGAGTCCACTTTTATTTATTTAATTTATTCAGTTTGTTTTTATTTAATTTTTAGAGGCAGGTGCAGTCTGGCAATTCTCCTGCCTCAGCCTCCCAAGCAGCTGGGACTATTAAACATATGCCATACGCCACCAACCCGCTCAAAGTTTTTGAATCAATATTTGGGGGAGGGGGTATTTTTCAGTAAGGTAACTATATATGATATATGGGATTTTTTTAATTTAATTTAATTTTTTTTTTTTTTTTGCGGTACCAGGGATTGAACTTATGACCTCGCACTTGCCGGCAAGTGTTTATGCCACTGAGCTAAATCCCTGGCGGGATTTTTTTTTTTTTTACAGTTATGTTGTATCTGTTTTACAACATAACTGGAAAAAGACCACTCATTAGACCAGTGGTTGGCAAACTATAGCCCATCAGCCCAATCTAATCTGCCACTATTTTTGTAAAACCCAAAAACCAAGGATGTGTTTTATATTTTCAAATGGTTGTGTAGGGAGAGGGGACTCTGAAGAGTGTTTCATGGTACATGAAACTCTGTATGTGAAACACACCACCTGCTGGTTTATGGTATGGGCAGAATGGCAAAGTCTATTCAGGATGAGCCCGAAATATCGCTATGCATCTCCTCCAAGGAGTCTGCCAGTCCCTTCGGTAGCCTTCGGGAGAGAGATGGACCTTCCCACATTTACTGGGCATTATTTCCTTCTACCGAACACTTGCCTTGTAGAAGGTGCTTTGGGCCATTGTTGCTGGGAGCTCTCAGCAGTGATCACAGAACAAGAGAGTCATGGCCTTAAAAATCCATTTCTTGGGCTGGGGATTTAGCTCAATGGCATAAACATCTGTCTTGCAAGCCTGTGGTCATGAGTTCAATCCCCAGTACCGATAAAAAAAAAAAAAAATCCATTTCTTGACTTCCTTCCTCCAGCTACACAGGGGTCCTCATTTCTATAGCTGCTCTACAGCCATGCTTCTGCCCATTTGAGGGGTTTTAAGTAAGACTGCCATGTCTTCCCATGCCTATCTTTATTTTTACGTAGAGACTCAGTAAAAATATGGATTAGAAGCAAAATGTAACAAAACCTATTTTCTCATTACCGGACATGATGAACTTGAAACTGTGCCACAGAACTTGTTTCCTCTAAAGGGTGGATCCCAATGTTTTAATTGCCCTTATGTAGCTATTTTAAATAGCATTTTACTTGAATAATAACTTATGCTGTGAATGCCTCATGCTCTACCTTGTTGGGTAACATTTGGGAATAGGAATAGTGGAAAACATACGAATATGTTGCTTTTTAAATGTGTGTACAGGACTAACTTTTCTAGTTGCTGACATTGTATGTATCTCTGTCTACTGCAGAATTGTGTGTGTGTAATTAATAAACGTTGAATTGGTGGACATTCCTACTTCTGTGTCACGGTGTCTGGTGTGAGTTTCCCCCTGACGATTTGTTTCTTGGATGACATTAGATGAGTTTGGATGTGAAAAATGCCCTCTGTGAGAGCCAGAATGTGTATTTTGGGGGACCGTGTCTATGAGAATTTTTAAAATTGTTTTCTATTGCTAATAATATCACAGATTATGCTATAAAGAAGAGAAGTTTATTTTGGCTCATGGTTTGGATGCAATCATAGGTGATATTTGGTGACAGCCTTCTGGCAGGCAGAGTCCCAGGGCAGCACAGGTTTTTACGTGGTAAGAGACCTGGTCAGGCAGGTCTTGATGGCCCTAGCTGTCACGCATGGCTCAATCCATGCTGGAGGACAGAACTCTCGTCACCTCTCAAAGGTGTCCTCACGAGATCTCTGTGCACATGTGGGCCCGTATCTTTCTGGGGATCCAAATCTTTTATGACATCACCAAAACTTGATTAGGGCCCACCCTGACTGCCTCAAATTAACTTCATTACCTCCCTGAAGGCCTCATCTCCAAACTTGATCACAGTCGCATACAAAGGGCTGGGAAATACAGTTCAGCCCAGAACACTGGGAAACTTTGGTTAAAAGTTTAGTTTTAGCCAAGGATTTAGCTCAGCGGCATAAGTGCCTGCCTGGCAAGCGCTAGGTCATGAGTCCTGTTTTGGAATCCTGTGGTATTTTTTTTTCCTTTTATTTTTTCTTTCTTTTTATCTCTGAAATAAAATGGATTTGGAAAAAAAATAAAAGTTTAGTTTCATTAATAAAATGTATTTGGTCCACTTTCCATTGCTATGACAAGAAATACTCAACTTCTAAGAATAATTTCTTTTCATGCAGTTTCCATCCATGGTCTCTTGGCCCTATTGTCTGTGGGGTGGGGGCACCTGGGAGAGGAGAGCTATCCACCTGATGGCCACAGGGAAACAGAGAGAAAGAGGCTGGGTCCCCACATATCCTTTAAGGACAGCTGTCCAGAGACAAAACAACCTCCCGCTGGGCCCGATCTCTCAGAGGTTTCACACCTCCCAGTCCCACCACTGTGAGGACCACGTGTAAAGATGTGGTTCATTTATTTTCAGAAAGAACAGCTCTGGTCTCTGCTAAAACGAATGCAGAGTTCTTACCAGCCTGACAAGGAACTCAGAACCACATCATTCAGTCACTTCACTACAATAGCCCCACTTCCGTCACCAGCAACTGGACCTCTACAAGCACTGACCTCATCAACACTATAACAGACTGGGTTAAATACGAAGTGGGAGTTGCTTGGGAGAATGCTCCAAAAGTGGGTACGTCCTGTATAAGTCTATTTATATGAAACTCCAGAATATTCACGCTAATCTCCAGTGGGTGCTGGGGAAGCAGAGGTTCGCGGGTGTCACAAGGAAGCTTTTGGGGGTGATACATCTGTTCCTGAGCTCAACTATGGTGATGTGCACGCACATTGAAACATCAAATTACATTCCGTGGGTATGTGCAGCTTATGTTAAGTGAATTGTACCTCAAGACACTTTTTTAAAGCCAGCTTTATTAGTGATAAGGGTGGAGTTAGGTTATGTCGTCTTAGGTATACACGCTCCTGCGTCCCACGGGCCAACTTCCGCTGCACTTCCGCTGCCGCAGCCGCGCACTTCCGCTGCCGCAGCCGCACTTCCACTGCCGCACTGCCGGACTTCAGCAGGGCGCCGGCCTGTTATGCAGCGACCTGAGAAGAACCGGAAGCATGGGACTGAGCATGCGCAGTTCCTTCCCAAGGGCTGCGTCTGCAGGAGTGACTCTAGACTTCAGGGAAGAAAAAAGTTCTAGAAAAGCTAGATAGCAAACCTTTTAGGCTTTGCAGACCATTCCTGTCAAAACTTCCTTAACTTTGCTCTAAGTGCAGCCATGTAAATGAGTGACTGTGGATGTGTTCCAGGAAGATTTTACTGAATGGACACAAATCTCCATTCCATACGGGTCACAAGAAACAAAATATTTGATTTTAGTCATTTAAAAACCTAAAACCCCCTTTTTCTGGCTACCAGGGAGCGGGAGAACAGGCTACAGATGACAGTTTCTGACCCATACCCAAGGGACTCCCTCTATATGAAAGCATAAAAAATAAAAAAAAATTAAAACTCCCTTAAAAAGAGCATTACAGAAAATACAAACACTTCTACATAGATTAGTATATATTTTTAATAGTGTTACATTAGCAAGTCATAATTTGCCGACCCATGAGGGAAACCATACATGTTCAAAAATAAAAGCAAGATTTAGAGCAGAGCCCATGACAGCTTGGTCACACTCAAAAGGAGGCGCTCCTCCTCCTCCCCACCCTCATGGGGACACGCCTGGCCTACTGAGTGACAAACTGTCTTCAGCAGATTCTGTGGGTATACACATGTGGCCTGCTCATGCTGTAGGTTCCGCTCCTCTTTCTCTCAATCAAAACCAGCCACTATTAGTGCTTGTCCAGACTGTGAGCCCCACACACACTCTCTCCCATACTCTCGCAGCCGGTCTGTCCGTTTACCCAAAGCTCTTCCTGTGCTGCATCTCCTGAAGACCTTGATCTTGTGACAAGCAGCACAAGATCAAGACTGGCAGGTGGCTATACCAGCTGGTGTTCTGGTCCTGATGCAGGGTGGGGTAATGAAAAAGGACCCCCTTTCTCATCACCACTGTGGTGTTTATTTTGTAATTCCCCCATAGATTCAAGACCCCTCAGGTGGAAGGATCACAGAGGCCAGGCTGAGGTGGACGGGGTAGAAAAGGAGGGAGGTGGACAGGGAGGGGTGGCCCGGAGGAGATTTAACAGGAGCGACAGATGGGTGCTTTCTCCCGATGTCCTGTGCTCTTGGCCATGTTAAAAAAGCTCCCTCTAAATCCTAGGAACGGAACTCTCAGGGGGCCCTGAAGGCCCTGCAGATTTTACCCTCCAGCATTTGGGGTGGGAGTTCTTAGTGCAGTACAACAGGATTCTCAGATCCATCACTCAGGGTGTGACCTGGGGCAACCCCAGCTGCACTGCAGGTCATGAAGCACATGTAACAGGATGCTCTTTAGGTGATGCCACAACACTGGTTCTCTCTCCTCCTGCTCTTCCCACAAAGAATGTTCTAGGCATTACCAAGGCCTCAGGACCACAAGCAGCTGGGGTTTTACAGGGGCCAAACACCTTGGCAGGCTTTTTCTTTTCTGTGGTACTAGGTACTGAAACTGGGTCCTTTGCACTAAGCCACATCCCTAGCCCCTTTGTATATTTTACCTGGAGACAAGGTCTCAGTACATCACTAAATTGCTCAGGTTGGGTTCAAACTTGTGGATTTTCCTGCCTCAGCTTCCTAGAGTATTGGGATTAATGAGCATGCACCACTGCGCTGAATTACAATTAACTTCAGTTAATTGCTCAGGGTGCTACTTTGTGGGTAGAAATGGTTTAATTTTTTCCATGTTTCCATGATTTGAGAGAAAGCTGTTTAATACATCTTTTTGTTTTCTTTTTAAATATGTTTTAAATATACATGCGGATGTCTATATACAGGTGCCCTTGGGAAGCACTTGTAGTCCAGAGTATCAAGACCACCCTGTTTCCATCAGGACGGGCTGCTTTCAGAGCTTCAGAATAGTCACACAGTCGCAGAGGTATTACCCTTATACATGGCGGTCCAGGGGCACAGCATACATTACATACTTGACACATGTTCCCTGAATTACTAATCAACTTCAGTGCTGTTAATAAGAGACCATAGCTGAGAGGCCTCCGTGTAGTCTGTTTTACTTTAGAGAATGAAAGACAAAGAATGTGAAATGCTGTAGTCAAACTTTAAACCTCCAAGTCCTGAGCCCCACCTCCCCTGCTGTTGCCTCCTGTCCCTGAATTCAGTTCTTCCTCAGCTCTGGGGATTTTGAGAGAACACACCCAGTGCTGGCTGCAGCGAAGGTGTGGGAAGGTGTCCAGCTCAGCACAGAGAGGGCTCGGCCTCCCCGAGGGAGGACATTACACCCAGCTGTCAGCTGCAGGTCCGGCCGGGGAAGCCTTGCTTGGCCAGCTGTCCTTGAAGGTGACTGCAGCTCCTGAGGGTGACCAGCTGTCCCAACATCCTTGTGTAAGTCATCTTCCCTAAGGGTCTACATAGAGAGACAGGTGTTCACCTTTATTTTAGCATGAGCAATATGAAAGGGTACCAGCTACGCATTTATAAAACTCTTATAAGTATATACCTTAGGAGTTTTACCCAACCTTTATTCCTATTAACAAGCATCCCAGTTAAAAGGGCAAAATTTTGATTCTTTTTTTCTTAAAAAGTCCAAGAAACCAGTCTTGTGCTCCTTGGGGGCACACACCTGCCCGTTGGAGGGGCAACAAATGATGCTGTCAAAAGCTAGTGTTGCACGTGGACTGCCGCAGAGCAGGTCCCCTGCTTCAGCGCTGCACCATTATCTGTCCTTTGAGCAGTAGCTGAAGGAGGTGCCATTCCCAACAGGGTCATTCATGGAAACCTGGCTGTCACCTCGCTGCATCCGTTCTTGGCTGAAAATGGTGTCCTGGTCACTGTCAAACTCTGACTCGGACACCATCAGGCTGGAGTTATGCTCGGTGCTGCAATGCTTAAGACCTGGGGAGAAGCAGCAGAGTCTCTTAGAAGAAACAGCATTGGTCACCTTCAGCCCTGTCCTTCCGGCTGCAGGACACATGAGGAGCAGGGAGTTGTGCTCTCTCACCTTCAAAGCAATGACCCACAATGCAGCAAGTGGTATGCGGTTCCTAGGCTGCAGTAACAGGGCTGGATGCCCAGCTTTGACACTTCTCAGCTGTGTAACCCTGGGAAAGGTATTTAACCTTCCTCTGTGGGTTTCCCTTTCTCCTCATTTATTAAACTGGGATATAACAAAAGATAGGAAAGGGACATGCAGCATTCAGGGGTTTACAGTGGGGATTAAAAGAGGCTGGACCCCAGAGCACTGGCCCAGCACTGGGGGCACAGGGAGCGCTGAGAAAGGAAAGCTGTTAGGTGTTTGCTACTGAGTTCAATCAAGTGTTTTGAGTAGATTTCATTAATGAGGGTCAAAATAAGACAGAACAGGAAGAAGCCATGTTCTCTCCTCTTATTCTAGAGTCTGGCTAGGGGTTTAACACACCCCTCCAAAAATAGTAGCTCACAAGAGGTAAGAAATAAAAACTCTTATGTGAAACAAGACAAGAAAAGCACATCTTGATGGCTGTGATTGCTTCTAGAATAGGACAGGACTTGAAGAAAGAGGAGGATTTGTACAGGAAAAAGGGAAGGGACATGGAGTACTTAGAAACATCCAGAAAGGTGTAGAGAAAAATAGTTTGGCAGATGAGCTGGGTGTGGTAGCACACGCCTTGGTCCCAGCTAGTCAGGAGGCTGAAGCAGGAGACTGCTTGAACCAAACTAAAATCAGTTTGGGCAATGCTTGAACTAAAGAGTTTAAGATCACCTTAGGCAACGCAGAGAGACCCTGTCTTTAAAACAAACAAACAAACAAACAAACAAACAAAAAGCCTCAGGTCCTGGAGCATGAGTCAGGTAGGAAATAATGAAGTGAGGCTGTGAGGAAGGCCAGGACCCTGTAGAGCGTAGGAGCACAAGCAAACATGAAGTCTGGATTTGTATCCCATAAGCAAAGGAATGACACGCTGGAAACATTTTAAGATATGAACAGAGCCACAGTGTGCAGGAGAAAGAGGCCCCAAGAGAACCAACTGCAGACACGGGCTGTCGTGGTTCAAAAGCTATGCCAAGCAAAACATTGTGTGTCACCCCCAAAAAGGTGATAGTACAGAGAGGTGGGGCCTCTGGAAGGTGACAAATGGGACCAGTGTGCTCACAAAAGAGGCCCCACAGAGCAGCCCTGCCCCCTCAACCAGGTGGGGGTGAGAGGCAGCTTCTACCCCTGCCACCTCTACCTCGACCCCCTGAGCATTCCTGGTGTGAGCACTTTGTCACACAGCCAGAGAGACTAAGACATGATGGGGCAGGGGACATGAGGCCGGGCTCTGATGCAAGCAGCCAGCTGCACTCACCCTGGGCATTCAGAACACTTTCCTGTGCCTCACTTTCCTCTTCTGTAAAATGAGGGAGAATCTCGGTACATACTTCACAGTGCTTAACTTACTAGGATTAGAATTACATGGATAAAGTATGTGGAAAATACCCAGAATGCCTTAAGCATGGAATATTTAAGATTATTGTTATTACTGCTAGATTAGAGGTCAGGTTAAAAGAAGATGAACCAATCTGTCATGGTGGCACATCCGTGTAATCCCAGCAGTTGGGAGGATGAGGCAGGAGGATCACTGTGAGATCAAGGCCAACCTGGGCTACACAATGGGCTCAAGCCCAGCCTTAACTACATAGCAAGACCCCATCTCAAAAAAAAAGAGGGAGGAACTGAGCAAGGGTGGTAAGTGACGACAATAATAAAGAAGAGTGAACAGATGAAGGAAGGTAGGGCCCTGGTGACCAAGGTTCCAAACCTGGGGAAGAGGCAGAGAAACAGGACAGGGGCGCCCAGGTGGAAAGTAGGTAAGATAAAAAACCCAAAGCACCCTGAGCTTTCTTAGGCATACAGTGGCTTTGCATGACATAAATTATGCCACCCAATAAATACTACTGCCTATGTTTCCTGTGTTGTGTCTGCGGCCACGCCAACACCTCCTAACTCCACTCTCCATGCACAATCTGCCTCAGCAGGACTTGCCACACCCCAGATCAGATTTCCAGCCTCCCTTAGGCCGAGCTCCTGGGCCTTTGCCCTCATCTTCAGGGCTGTTTGGTCTCAACACTGCCACAGGACAGCACTGCAGCTCACAGCTCTGCAAGTGATTATGCTCCTCTGAAAGAATGAGTCATAAATCCTTAACTACAGAAAATCCATGGGATCAGTGTTACGCAGCCTCAGAGGGCCAGAGGAAGCACATTAAGGATGCAGCAGTTAATAAAGGAGAATCTAAAAGTCAACTGAGGTGGGCGAGGCAGGATTCCAAATGTGAGGATCAATATGCTTTGTGAAGAGCACATCTTCTGCACAAGCATTATGAACACAGCTGCTGAAAAATGCCTGCTGTTGAAGGCCAAATGTCATTTGGCTGCATATCCAGTCTAGCAGGCTTAATGGGAAAAGCACTCAGAGATGAGCTGGGGGAAGATGCATGACTGCCCCACCTCCTTCCCAGCACAAAGCCCAGGGTCAAGCACTGGGGGCCCTTCCTCAGGAAAGTACTGTTTAACCCATGGCCACACAGCAAGGCCAGCAAGTGACAGGCATTTCCCATTCCTCTTCCCAAACTCTCTGCCAGATGTCATCACATTTCTGGTACAAAGCTACCCCCAACCTAGTCCCACCCCAGAGCACATGTTTAAGATCAACTGTTGTGGTTCTTTTCTGCAGACTTCCAGGCTCTATGTTCCTCATTCACATGCTGACCACTGCTTATTATCCTTCTTTAAACCCAAGTTAATACTCAGCCAAATACCTGAACTCAGTAACTTAGAGATGGTCTTACCGTATTTGGGCCTCAGTTCCATTCTCTCCTGCTCATCCATGTTATCCAGGATGGTGTACTTGGTTTTCTTCCTTATTTTAGTCCTTTTCCTTCTGAAAGGAATAATGAAAAGATCAGCTCATGTTCTCAGAATGGTAACCAAGATCCAGGATTTCAAATATGTGGAAGACATTATGGACAATGTTTTGCCTTTAGAATCTAACACTTGGCATCACATCTTGTGGATGTGTGTGTGCGAGGCCAGGTCAGAATGCAGTGCGCTTAAGTACATTTTGCAGAAACATTTTGCAGAAATGCACTGGGGTGTGACCTGCCATGTCACTGTCGGCCCCTGGGACAGGCCTCACCCACACCTGAGCACCTCAGCAGCCCTTAACATCTGTGTGTTGGTCCAGGGGGTGTCTCTCCTCAAGAAATTTCATATTCAGGAAGACCTGGATGGGCAAGTTCTCCCCTGATGCTACAGTGGCCTGGAATGTCCAAAGATGCAGCAATGAAACTAGCGATGCTGGGGAGTGGGGATGGAGAGGCGACAGAAATTATAATACAGTAAGTTCCCAGAATTATTTAGCAAAGTCCAGTTTTTATTTTTTCATAGCACATGAAAATCAGGCTGGTCCTTTGGGCTTCATTCTACGCTGCAGAGGATGAGCTGAAAATATACATCAGGCTGGGGATTTAGCTCATTGGCATAAGTGCCTACCTGCCAAGTGTGAGGTCATGAGTTCGATCCCCGGTAAAAAAAAAAAAAAAAAAAAAAAAACAGAAAGCAAATACACATCAAATCCATGCTTAGGTACACAGAAAGCAAACAGAAATTTCAATTTTCTGGTCAGGTGGGGATTCAGAACATGGGCCCATCACCTCTGGTTTAGGGCTTACTAGCTGGTGATTTTAGAAAATTATTTTGGATTTCTGTGTCTCCTTGTTCTCTCCTGTAAGTGGGAGCAAGAACTATCCCCTTCCCAGATGGCTGCGCGGAGGACGCAGGATAATATATAGAAAGCCCTTAGCCATGAGCCACAATGACAAATTCTTACTACGCATTCACAGTTATCACGCTATCATCGCCATCACCGTCCGCTTCATGTATCTGTCACAGAGCTGCAGAACGTTAAACTCACACCCAGTTGGTGACACACAGCACCCTGCAAGTTCTGCAGAAACTTAATGGGGTTTAAGCCTCTTTCTCAGAGCGTGGCTCTCTTTACCAGTCACCATTGGGAGCATGGTCACAAATAAAACTAAAAGAATTCATAAGTGATTTCTTAAAAATAGCTAGTAATCTTAGTATGCCTATTATTTCGAGCACATCATTGGAGAGGATTTACAGTGTACTATACAGAAAAATAGACACAATGCTCTCTTCTGAGAACTCAAGTAATCACTCTGCCTACAGATCTGCTCAAGGAGGTTGGAGCATGCGGTTCTGGAAGATTCAAACCATAAGAGGGCTCGGGAGCTTCTCAGAGATCAGCTCCAAGGAAAAACCTAACACAAAAGTTCTCTGGCAGTATTATTGCCTCACTTCAAGTTTTAAATGTATTAGAAAGGAATACATAGATCAGGTAATTCATAAAATTAAAAAATCAAAGTCTATCAGATATACCAGTATAGTTCTAGAACTCCTTTCCCTGCTGAGACCAGCAGAGCCCTGAAGTGGGGTGTGGGGGACCCATGTCACACTGAGAGGATGCAGAGCTGCTGGCTGCCCTCCCCATACGTGAGCACTGGAGGAAACAGCCGCCGCCAGGACCAGGCCATTCACTTAGCCCAGCAGCCTGGTGGCTAATGGGCCTAGTCACCAGTAGAAAGTGTCTGTCCCATAGTTTGCAGTTTAATGAATCCAAGCAAACAGTGTCTGAGCTGCACCTAGTGATGTGCTTGTATCTCCCAGGAAAAAATACACATGCCAGGTACCTCTTGCAGCAGCGGATGCAAAACCAGGCTGCACCTCCCACGAGCACTGCGAGAGCTGAAGTCAGCACAGCCACAAAGAGGATGCTCCATTCTGAAAAACAGAAGACCAGAGTGGACAGGGTTAGATGCTGCTTGGAAAACACCTCTGCTGCAGTGATTCATAGGAAATGCTTCAGAGTCGCCCAAGCAGAGGCCATCAGTGTTGACATGACCTGGGGCTGGCTGCAGAACACAGCAGGGCGAGACACAAATACATCAAGAATGACCCCACTGCCTCGCTGTTGGCCATTCACTCAGATCAGGGACCCTGTGGAGCACATATTACTCTCAAGAAAAAAATAATCTAAAACAATGGACATGAGTCAATGAAGTAGGAATGGCTCTTATATGTACACGCGGGGCACATCAAAACCTTCCTTCCTGAATCCCAAGAATCACAGCCCTCCCCTAAAAGTTCTGGCTTGGTCTTAACAAAGCCATTCAAGTGTCTGTGTGGCTGCCAGTGGCACAAAGACACTTTTAAGGGACAGAGAGCAATCAGGAAACTCTCCGATCTTCCAGTCTAACCGGTCCCTGCAGAAATCTGATGTAAAAAGCTTTGCAACAGCAACTCAGGTGCAGAGAAGCTGACGGAGTAAAGACTTGGGCCTGACTCTGCTGCATGGCTCAGAGCAGTGACTCAAAAGCTGGCTATGTGCAAATTTAGCCAAACGTCTATGCAATATTCCCAGGAACATCATTTGGGAGCCAGCTCTTACTTTTTCTTCTGCCAAATATGCCCTTGTCAACAAACGTACTCTTAGCAATAGACTGGCAGGGAAGTGTCATTTTGGCTCCCAAAAGAGCCCACAGGTCCCCATTTGGGCATCTAATGCTAGGGCTCCAATCACTGGTGCCAGGCCGGGCAGACACTGGCGATGGTCTGGACTTTTTTGGTTCCAGTGGGTCCACAAGAGAGGACACATCCCCAGAAGCCTAAGTCAAAGAAGCTGCAACCTGGAACACAGCCGTGATCCAAAGTAGCTCTTTCTTAGAAATGCCCGTGACAAACAGCAAATCTGCTGTGCCAAAGTGCATCTCTTTACTGGGGGAGACTTCTGCATAAGCCCAGACACACACCCCAAAGGCGTACTGCTGGGGGCATCTCAGCTCTACCAAGCAAGCAGCTGGTTCACCTGACTCAGGCGAGAACAAGCTGAAAGTTTACAGCTGTGAGGCCAGGCGGGGGTTTCTGACTTCTGGAAGCACAGAGCCTCTCCACCTCAGCACTCACCGCAGTTGCTCTCCTCATCCCACAGGTAACGCTGAACAGGGTTCTCCATCCACAGTGGGGAGCATACACAGCGCTTGGTGATGGGGTCACAGTGGCCGTGGCCAGAACACGTGAGAAGACAGCCTGCAAAGAGGCGGCAGGCTGAGGTCACTGTGGGGGAAGGAATGCCTGGGTTCCACCTCTTCTGTACCTTCCATAGTGTGGGCCCTCAGTGCTGCCCAAGACTCTCTTGTGGTGTGAGCAGAGGTTCTGGAAATCATTCATCCCTGAGAACCTCACCAGGAAGCAAAGAGCAGAAAAAGCCAATGCACAACACAGAGCAGAAGCCTTGAAATACAGCAAAAAATTCTAGCAACCTCCAGCCTGAGAAAATAAGCTCTAAGAAGGCGTCTAGTGAAAATAATTGGGAATATGCACAAGCATGTATTTAGATTATAATATTATTTAAAATCAAACTTGAAGTCCATGTATGGACGCTGGCCGCATAATTTCTAGTCATCATACCCAGTGAGGAACCATGCAGCCATAAAACATCTCACTAAAGAGATATTAAGGGTTTGAGAAATGATCGTAATATGATTTGAAGTTAAAGAAACCGTTAAAATATATCTAACCATCCTGATTATATTACATGTTCCTAGAGATGGAGCAATTGGAAAGAAGTATATCAAAATATTAACAAAAGTTCTTTGGATAGTGAAAATTTTGAACTTTACAATCCTGAGGATTATTTTCTTCCTGAGGCCTTACTGGATGGTTCAAATTTCCTACAATAAACAAATGTTTCATAGCTAGAAAAAAATGAAGTTATTTTAAAAATTTATTCCACATCATAACTGAGAAACAAACATAGCTTGACATGTACTTGAAACACATTAAATTTGCTGATCAAACATTGCTGTGGCCCTTGGTCTCTAGCTAAAATGGCCACTTCAATCTAATACTTATTCCTGTGACACAGGAGATGAGTCATGAACAGTGAATGGGTTTGTTGTCCTGAAGAGATAGACAGCAAGGTTCTAAGCAAAGAGCTATAACTGAAAGGCACTTATAAACCATTTTCAATTTTCAAAAGCTTTGGTCCAAATCCAAAGTCCCAGCTGCTTTGGAGGCTGAGGCAAGAGGATTTTTTTTTTTTTTTTTGGTCTTTTTGAGACAAGGTTTCACTACGCGGCAGGCTGGCCTTGAACTTATGCTGTAGCCCAGGCTGGTCTCAGAACAGGAGGATCACTGAAGTCCAGAAAAACAAGGCCAGCCTGAGCAACACTGCAAACCCTTGACTTAAAAATTCAAAAGTAGTTTTTGACCCATGGCTATTACTGCTCTCGTTTCCTCCCAAGGCAGAGTAGTTGGCAAATGTGTGCGGTGGAAACCTACTGCAGAAATAAAAGCAAAACAAGTCCCTGGATGCTAAGTCAAACCGCCCACAGGTCACTCCTCTTTCTGTACCAGTGAAACTCACCACTGGCGGGCAAGGCCTGTTCTCTCCGGACGGTCCTGTAGGGGGCGTACCTGCCGTGTCAATCCTCAAGACCTTGAAAAGCAGGAAGTCGGCCTTCTCCGAGAGGCGTCTGTGCAGGTTCCGGACCACCTGGGCAGCCTTGAATACCTTGAAAGGCGGCCTGCTCTGGACATAAAACACAATCGCCGTGCTGCAGAGAAGACAGGGAGAGGTCACGTCCACCTGGCACTTCCAAGACTCAGAGCCCAGGCCAAAGGAACCAGCAACTGTTTCTATTCTCTTAGGGCCCCAATGCAGCTGGTGACACACAAACAGACCTTCACGGAAGAGATGCAACATGTGGGGGCAAACGCGCAATGGCCATGAAATGATAACTCTCACAAGTCCTCCTTTGTTTCATTCATGCATCCACTTCTACGCTGCTGGGGGGTGGAACCTGGCTCCCCTACATGCGGAGCACAGGCTCCCAGGGAGCTGTACCCAGCCTTCCTGACCTTCTTATTGCAGCTTCATTTACATATCACAAAATTCTTCTTCCTAAAGTATAACATGCAGTAGCTTTTAATATATTCACAAATCCTCACAACTGTCTCATTCCAAAACGTTATGGCACTCCAAAAAGACATCCCACACCCACTGTGCTTATTTCTCATCTCTCGGAATCCACTTTGGGTCTCTATTGGTTATTATATGAACGGAATCATGCAGCATGTGATCCTGTGTCTGGTTTCTTTTGTTTAGATGTTTTGCTAGTTCTATTCATCAGTACCTCATTCCTTTTCATTGCCAAGTCATATTTCATTGTGTGATTTTGGTTTTTTTTTTTTTTTTTTAGTGATGATGTTAGTCCATTCATCAGTTGCTGGATATTTAGGTTGTTTCCACTTACTGGCTACTGTGAATGGGTACTATATCTATCGATAGGTTTTTGTGTGGATGCAAATTTTTCACTTCTCTTGAGTAGAATTAGTGGGTCACAGGGTACCTCTCTGTCTGACATTCTGAGAAACTGCCAGACTTCCGTGGTGGCTGCCCCATTTTACATTCCCAACCACAGTGCTATGATTTGTCCACACCCTTGGACACTTGCCGTGCTCTGTGCTTTGGACTCTAGCCAGCCTGGCCGGAGTAAAGTGGTCCTCGTGTGACTGTATTTCGCATCTGCCTCATGGGTGAGGGGATGAGCGCCTGTGCCCGGTGCTCACTGGCCCACGCACGTGGTCTTGGGAGAAATATTTACTCAGATCCGTGTTAGTTTCCTAGGGCTGCTATGAAACAGTGCCACACAGGCGGCTTAATACAACAGAACTCTCTGTCACAGTTCTGGGGGCTGGGAATCTAAATTAAAATGTGCCCCTGCCTTCAGTTTGTGGTGTTACCAGGGATCCCTGGCAGATAGAATGCTTCACCCTGGTCTCAGCTTCCGTCACCCCAGAGTGTGCTCTCCCTGTGGGTCTCTGGGTGTCCTCTTCCTATAAGGACACCAGACACTAATATTAGGTGAAGAGCCCACCCTGCCCCACGATTCTCCAGTATGACATTGTCTTAGCTAATGACATCAGCAATGACTCAGTTTCCAGCAAGGTCACATTCACAGGTACCAGGAGTTAGGACTCAAACTTATCATTTTGGGGACAAAATCTGACCCACAAATTTTTACCATAGATTTTATCAGATGCGTTCTCTGTGCCTATGGAAGTGATCCTGTGATTTTACACTGGTCTACAGTTTGCTTTTGATGTCTTTGTCTGGTTTTGGTATCAGAATAAAACAGGTTTCACAAAGTGAGTTCTGAAATATTCTCTCCTCTTATTTTTTGAGGGGAAAGTTTTTAAACTACTGTGGAAATTCTTCAAACAGTTTGAAAAATTCACCAGTGAAGTCATATGGTCCTAGGATTATTGGGGAAATGTTTAATTACTAGTTAAATATACTTAAATTTTTTTGTTTCTCCTTGAGTTTTCATAGTTTATATCTTTCTAGGAATTTATTGATTTCATCTAGGTTATCTAATTTGTTGATACAGCTATTTAGTATACCTTTTACTTCTATAAAGTTCCAATGTTATCTCTTTTAGTCCTGATTTTTGTAAATCTGAGTCTTCTCTATTTTTTTTTTTTTCTTGGTCAGTCTACCTAAAGGTTTAGCAAAGGTTTACTAATCTGTCAAAGAAACAGCTTTAGGGTTTTATTGATTTTCAGATATCTTATTTAGCATTTAAAATATAGGCAGCAGAAGTGACCAACATGAGGACAGTGTCAAAACTAGAAGACAAGGCTGATGCCGAGGATCACATACTCACTCCGAGACACCTGAAAAACAACAAGAGAATATGGCAAATAGATCCAATAAGCTACTCTGTGGCACAAAGACAACTAACCTACAATTAACTGGAATTAATGAAAAGTCAGAAGACAACAAAATGGCATAAAAAAGTCTGTTTACAGAACTAAAACCAGAAAACTTTCCAAATAGAGGGAAAGAATTTAACATACAAATAAATAAGGTATATAGGAATAGCCATGAACAGAAGAGAACTCCATAAAACATCACAGTCAAAATTCCAGAAGTCCAACACAAGAACAGAATCTTAAAAGCTATTAGATAGAAACAACAACTTAATATAAAGGTAAACTCATTAGGATTACAGTACACTTCTCAACACAAACCCTAAGACAGAAGAGCCTTGAAGGGTTTCACATCCTAAAAGGAAACAACTTGCTGCAAAACTATCCTTCAAAACTGAAGGAGAAATAGTCTTTCCATGGCAAAGAGCACTTTAAGAAATTCATGACCATCAAACCAACATGACAAAAAGTTCTCAAGGATATCCACGAAAGAGACAGTGAATCTAACAATGTTAAAAAGTCTAACAGAATGAATATACACCAGGCAAAGTGAGAAGTTAAGTGAGAAGGATGGATCAGCAAAGGAAAATAATGCAATCACAAGCATAAATAAGTATCTTTCAGTAATGACTCTCAATGTGAATGCTCTCAATTTCCCAGTCAAAAAACAGATTGGCAGTTTGGATCAAAAACAAAACCCAAGGGTTTGCTATATACAAGAAACACAATAAAGCCCAAAAGACTTTCACAGACTGAAAATGAAAGAATTTAGAATAACATTCCATACAATGAGAGCCTGAAAACAAGCAGGAACACCTATCCTATCTTCAGACAAAGTGGACTTCATGTCAATACTAATCAGAGAGACAAAGAAGATCACTACATATTGGTTAAGGAAATAAGTCAACAGGAGGAGATAACAATTATAAATACATATGTACTTATAAATATATAGGTACCAACCACTAGAACACACAATTTCTTTTTTTTTTTTCCCTTTTTCCTTTTTCTTTTTTTTTTTGGTGGTACCAGGGATTTACTCAGCACCTCAGGCTTGCCAGGCATATGCTTAAGCCACTGAGCTAAATCCCCAGCCCTAGAACACACGATTAAAAAAGAAAAAAACTATTAGACATAAAAGCTCAGATAAGTCATGTGTATAATCCCAGCACTCACAAGGCTGAGACAGGAGGATTGTTGTGAGTTCTTGGCCAGCTTAGGCTACAAGTAAATTCAAACCTAACCTGCACTACATTATGAGACCTTGTCTTAAAAAAAAAAAAAAAATATATATATATATATATATATATATATATATATATATATATGTCAGAAAAACATCAGCACAGTTATAATGAGGCACCACAATACAACATTGTCACAAAAACATTAATGAGACAAAATAATCAACAAGGAAATATCAGGGTTGAACCAAATCTTTGAACACATGGACTTAATAGATAACTACAGAGTATTCCACCCAACAGAATACACATTCTTCTTAGCACCACAGGGAACTTTCTCCAAAATAGGCCACATTCTATCCCACAAAGCAGGCTTAAGTAAATACAAAGGAATCAAAATTATCTCGTGAATATTATTAGATCATAGTGCAATGAAACTAGAAATCAATGGCAAAAGAAATCACAGACATTATGGAAACATATGGAAATTAAATAATACCCTCTTGAATAATCAATGGCTCTCAGAAATCAAGGAAGAAATTATATAGTTCCTAAAATCAAATGATAATACCAGTACAACATACCAGAAGCTAGGCAACACAATGAAATGTTCCTAAGAGGTAACTTTATAGCCATGAATGCCCACATCAGAAAAACAGAGTAAGCTCAAGTAAACCAGGGATGCAGCTCAACATCCTAGCAAAACATGAGCAATCCAAACACAAAGTAGTAAAAGAAAGGAAATTATAAAGAACAGAGCAGGCTGCCTGGTAACTGTGAGGTCGTGAGTTCAATCCCTGGTCCAAAAAAAAAAAAAAAAACAGAGCTGAAATTAATACTAAAAAAATTTCAGAGAACTGAGAAGTCAACAAGAAGCTAGGACCTCCTGTAAGTTGGTGCCATGCACAGGCTGACTTGGGGACAGCCAGACACCAGCTCTTCCCAGTGAGTTGGCACCATTCACAAACTGCAGGAGAGGAGAACAAGAAGTCAACAAGAAGCTAAGATGCTCTGTGAGTCAGCATGGGCTGACTGGGTGAGAGCCAGACTCCAGCCCCTTCCTGCAGGTGGGCAGGGAGACAAGATCCAATGTTCCCCCCACCGCATAAGTGACCAGCTGATCCAGGGAAACACAGGCTGTGATGACAGCTAATGAGACAAAATACAACTTAATGGGCATAGTGTTTAGTGTTTCACCGACTTTGCAGGCCTCAAGCCAGTATCTGATCACCTATTCAGAGGATAACAATTGCAAACTATGGGAGATCTCCTTCTGAAAGTGGTGGCCACTGTTAATTCTCTATTATATATTTTTGAAATCCTGTTATCATTCTCACTGTTTGGTTTGGTTGGGTTTTATTCTGTATTATCTTGTTTGATTTTGTTGTATCTGATGGCATGAGCAGCTATTTCAAAGATAAGATACATTATGGCAGCTATTTTGGATTTACTATTACCTTGTTTTGAAATCCTGTATTGCATTCTTTGTTTTTACTGGTTCTAATCTGTTTTTGTTTTGTTTGATTTTACTATGTTTAAAGGTATGGGCAGCTATTCTGAATACAATAAGAGGTATTATTATGTTGTGTCATTTACATTGTCTTGTTTCGATTGGATTTATTCTGTTTTATTTTGCTTGGTTTTATTCTTCCTAAAATAAATTTTTTTTAAAATACAGAGAATTAATTAATTGAAGAACTGGTTCTTCAAAAGAATAAACAAAATAGACAAATCTTTAGCTAACCTCACTGAAAAAAAATAAAGACACAAGGTTTAGCTAACCTTACTGAAAAAAAAAAAATTAGAAATGCAAACAGCAAAATTACAAGATTGTGCCACAGTTCAGATGATTAGTAACTACTTTGAAAACCTGTACACCAATAAATTAGAGAATCCAGAAGAAATGCAGAGTCCCAGATGTTATAGATTAAAAACTGGTGGTCAACTTAACGCCAGCAGGGCGCTGAGTGTAGATGTTCCACCTGAGGAACGTTGCCAGCATAAATAGAGATGTAAAAAAGAAAAAGCTATTCACATTAGTGCGTTAAGGTGTTGGTGCGTCACGTTAGTGTGTTGAGGTGTTGTGGGTTCTCCTACAAGTTGCTGTTTGAGCTGTTGGTTCTCCTGGAGAAGCTCTAGTCCTCACATCGAGCACTGCTTCCTGGCTCCAGAGGGGAAGACATGTGCTGCTTGGTCTCCAGAATGAACTCGTCACGCTGGCTTCCTGGCATGTACTTGACTGTGTTTGTCAGAGGAGGAGCTCGTGGCCTCCATGTCGCTGAGGACAGCTGTGGTGCTTTCCAGGACAGCCCTGGTCTTTGTTGTGAGTGTGACTTCTTGGCTCCAGTGTAGAACTCTCAAGCTATCAGTACAGCTCCTTCACCCCACTAGCATAGACTTTCTGGCTTCCACCGCTGACCTTTGGGCCTTCCCAGCATGGATCCGTAAGAGAGACTGTCATGAGTCCTTCTTGTGGGCTCTAGACCTCCAGTTGGACTCATGGGAGGCATTGTCATGAGCTCTGGGTCTTCATCTGGACTCAAATGGGACATTGCTGTGGGATTCAGGCCCTTGGCTAAATATTCTATGTCTTTAGTGATGTGGATAGATTTCCTGCATTTTCTTGTGTTAATCCTAGATGACCATCATAAAGATAATATTATAAACTCCATATCCTTATTCTAATTGTTCTTCACACAACTCCTGACTACAAGACCAGATATATATGAATTACAAAACTGAATCAAGAGGATACAAAAACTCTGAATAATACAATAACAGGCAATGAAAATGAAGCAATAATAATTTTTTGAAATGTACCAATAAAACTGGGTAAGTTCACCACTGGATTCTACAAGAACTTCAGGGAAGATCTAACATCAATACTCCTAGGAAGGAGTACTGATGTTAAAATGGCCATAGTACCCAAACTGATACACAGATTTAATGCAGTCCTAATCAAAATACCAACATTATTCCTCACAGAACTAGAAAAACAAATTCCTAAAATTCATATGGAAGCAGAAGACACAGAATAATAAAAGCAATTCTAAGTGACAAGAGTAAAGCAGAAGGTATCACAACCCTGGATTTCAAGTTATAGCACAAAGTTCCAGTGATAAAAATAGCATAGTACTGGCACAAAAACAGATACTCAGATCATTGGAACAGAATAGGAGATGCAGAAACAACCCCAGGCAGTTCAGCCATCTGATCTTTAACAAAGGAGCCAAAAGCACACTGAAGGGGAGACAGCCTCTTTAACAAATGGTATGGGGACAGTTACCTGAACACATGCAGAAAGTCGAATCTAGACCTCATATCTCACCATGCCCTGCACTAAAATAAAAATGGATCAAAGACCTAAATATTAAAATGGAAACATTTAATCTGCTGGAAAATAAAATAGGTAAAACTATTGAAGACACAGGCATAGGTGAGGACTTTCTGAACAGAACCCTAATTGCACAAGAAATAACATCAAGAATTAACAAATGGGATCATATCAAACTAAAAAGCTTCAGAATAGCAAAGGAAACAGTCAACGGACTGAAGACACAACCTACAGAATGAGTACAAATTCTCTCAGTGACATCCTATAGACAAGACTAATATCTAGAATTTGATAGTAGACTATCAAAAAAATTAGACTCTTTCAAATAAAAGATACCCGTAAAATTAGGGTCCTCAAAAAAACCAATAGAAAATGTGCTACTGAAACAAAAAGACACTTCTCTGAAGAAGTACAAATGGCCAATAAATACATGAAAAAGTGTTCAACATTACTGGCCATTAGATAAATGCAAATTAAAACATACTGTGAGTTCATGTTACTCTAGAAAGAATGGTTATTATGAAAAAAGTCAAATAATAAAAATACTGATGAGGCTGTGAGGGAAAAAGAAACTCTTCTACATAGTTGGTGGGACTATAAACTAGTATAACCACTATGAACATCAGTATAGAGACTCCTCAAGAAAACTGAAAATAGAAATTCCATTTGATGCAATTATTTCTAAGTATCTTGTTTTTGTTTTTGTTTTGAGACAAAGTCTCACTATGTAGACCAGGCTGGCCTTGAACTCACTATGTAGCACAAGCTGGCCTCAAACTTACAAGGAGCGTCCTGCCTCAGCCTCCCAAGTGATTGGATTAAGGTGTGCATCACCACGCCTTGCTTTTCTAGCCATCTTCCAGAGTTCAAGGCATGATATAATAGCGATACATGCATATCCATGTTTAGAGCAACACAACTCCTACTAGCAAATCTTCAAAGTGGCCTCTATGTCCCTCAACAGGTAAATGAAGAAACAAATGTGGTTATTTACATACAGTGAGGGCTACTCTGTCATAAAGAAGATATACTTATTCATAAGAAAATGAATGTATCTTGAGACCATAATATTAAGTAAAATAAATCAGACACACAAATTTAAATATCACATGGTTTCTTTTATATGAAAAACCCAAATTATAAGTAAATGAAAGGGTAAAATAACAGAAAAGTAATAGGAAACAATGACGTAGACTTTTGCAAATGGGAAGAGATGGAGGGCGTGCTGAGAAAAGGGATAAAAAGGAAGAATTAAGATGTGTTATGTGCATGCACCAGCTTCCTGCAATGAATGTAATAATTATGTACCACAAATACATACTAGTAAGAGAGAGAGAGACAACCTTGACAGCAGGGCCAGCTGGAAGACGGTGAGTTTGTGCTCCCTCCTCCTCCATTACCCGCCCCCCCGCCCCAGGTGGCGGGGCCAGCTGTGAAAGTGTAAGGCTGACAGGAACCCCAAGACCCAGGACAACATCCGGTGCACAGGCACACACACACTGGAAGGTGAAGTAATCGGTGATGCCAGTAACATGGAAGTGTCTGCAGCAGCAGTGAGGAGACAGCAGCTGGACTCTGGAGAACTCCACTGACAGAGGGCCAGTCCCAGCCCCCACATCCAAAGGCCAAGATCAGCTCCATACCCAGCACATCTCTGGGATGTAACATGGACATCATCACAGAACTGTAAGCACTAGAAGAAGGCAGGTTCTTGGGATAGGTATAAAGAACCAACTACATCTGAAGGACATTCCTGAGGAATGGGCATCTCCTTTCCTCCTTGAGAGAGGCCTCAATGCCAGCGGTAGAGCTATGTATCATGGGAGGTTGGTGGGCATCAACATAGAAGATGAAGAAAAAAAGGTGGAGAATGGCAAGATGCAGAGGTGGGGTGCAGCCCCGACCCCCAGCCCACCAAGGACAGGCCTGGAACTCAAAGAGATGGATGAAGTTGGAAGGCAAACACTGGAACTTTCTGAAATGATAACAACAGAAATAAAAAAACAAGTGGAAAAGACTAGAGAAAAAATGATATCTCAGGCACGAAAGGAAATGATGCTTAAAATCAAAGACATTAGAGAAGACAAATAAAAGAATAGATGAGCTTAGAGAAAGATAGAAACAAAAAATGTCCAACATAGGAGAGAAACGGAATCCATGAAACAGATACAAACAGAGATCCAGGAGATTAAAACCTCTACTGAAAGTATATGCAACAGACTGAACAAAGGAAAGGACAGAATTTCAGATTCTGAAGACAGACATACAGCTAGTAATCATCAAAAGAAAGATATCTTAAAAATAACAAGAGACCATGAGAAATCAATCCAACAGCTACAAGACAAAGTGAAAAAGAATAACACAAAATTGATTGGGGTCAACAGGAAAGCTGGAGACAGCACAAATGCCATAACAATCATAAATATATATGCACTAATACAAGAGAACCCAACTATGAAAGACAGTTATTGATAGACATGGAAACTCAAATAAGCAATAACACAACTGTAATGGGAGACCTCAATACCCCATTGTCACAGACAGATCAACTAGACAGAAAATCAGAAAAAGAAATACCAAGGTGAACCAAAGCTACAATCAGATGGACTTAGTAGGAAGAAGCCATGCCCCAAGGCTATGTGCCAGTGGCCCAGAGATACCCAGTGGGCCCAGCACAGGCCAGACAAGAAGCCACACCCTGAGGCACTGTTGCCATGGGGGAGGGGGAGCATCAGTGAACCAGCAGCCTGTGCCTTTCCAGGATCCTGAGAGGAACCCAGGTGCCTCGTCCAATCCACTCCACTGAGGGACTGGCAGCCAACACAGGAAGCACCCAGCATGCAGCAATGGGCTGATTCTGAAGAACACAGGAAAATGTCAAAATGAAAGTGCAAAATACAATCTCAGACCTGCAGCCCACCCAGAACAAGTTCAGGAGACACAGACATAGCAGAAATCAGAGATCACACACTTGAAATTTATGAAAAGATAACAACTGAAATAAAGAAGCAACTTAGTTCTTGTACTGTTTGGTTAATTTTACATGCCTATGTAGGATGGTCTGGACAGCTATTTCAAAAATAACAAGAGGCATTATGGTGGCCATTGTTAATTTCCTATCATCTTGTTTTGAAGTCCTGTATTATTTTCATTGTTTGGTTTGGTTTGGTTTTATTATATGTGATGGCAAGGGCAGCTATTTTGAAGATAACAAAATACATTATGGTAGTCAATGTTGCTTTCCTATTATTTTGAAGTCCTATATTGTTTTCATTGTTTTGTTTTGATTGGCTTTATTCTGTTTTATTTTGTTTGGTTTTATTCTCTTTAAATAAAATTTTTAAAAGAGAGACTTGTATGCCCCACTTTAGAAAGAGTCCCTTAAAAGCTATTAGAGAGCTGTTCTGCTCAGGGGCAGAACACTTGTGAGCATGTATGAAGCCCTGGGTTCAATTCACAGCACCAAAATAATAATAATTGAATGTGTTTTTGTTTGGTATTTTTCTAAGTACATCTCAGTTCTCTGGAAAACTAACCTAAGGAAGAAAGTTGACAGTAGCTTGCAGAGTTGCTGTAAATGACAGATTTTGATTCCCATGTTCTCTCTCCTCCCACCTCACCCCAGTCAGGTAAGAATGCAAAACTAAAAACTCAATTAAATGCAAAAAAATTTTTGAGACAGGGTCTTGCTGTGTAGTTCAGATTGGCCTTGAACTCATTATGCAGTCTAGGTTGGTCTCAGACTCAAAGCAATCCTCCTGCCTCAGCCTCCTGAGTGCTAGGATTACAGGCATATGCCCAGCAAATGCAAAAATCTTACAAGAGTTAAAGACTAGAGTTTTATGCTCATATTTTCCCAGAAGACAGCAAGTGGAAACAACAAACCTTTCACACTTGAAGTTTCAGTCCCTGTGAGCAGGAATAAGAGATAAAGTCTGGCAACGACACCTAGTCTTCACAGGCCCCAGGCCGTTTGCATGCCCTCCAAAAATACCAGGGCTAAATATCAGCTTCTTCTCCTGCTCACTAAGTTATTTGTTCAGAGCATTCTCAACTAATGAGCATTTACAAACTTGACAGAAGGGTTTAGAATGACACTATCCTTATTCTGTCTTTTGAGAAAAAAATAAAAGAAAAAGCCTATGGGTGGATAAAGGTGTACACGCAGAGGTGTGGGTGGTGTCCTGCTGAGCAGGATGTGGGCTCTGGGGTGGAGGTCCTACCCAGGACAGGCAGCCCACACGTACCTCAGATCTGAGTGGGCCTGGATCTTCTGCACCCTAATGTCCGAGTCCGGCATGCCCAGCAGCATGGCCAGCTGCCTGACCAGGGTGTCCTTCTGCTGCTCCGTCAGCTGCCCGGCGCCCACCTGCAGGATGAGCTCCACCAAGCCGTCTTTGTTGGGGTCTGAAAAGGGGAGACGAGGGACTGTCTCTGGGAGCTCACAGCCACACAGTGTGTGGAGCAAGCCCTGCACGTGGTTCAGAACTACCCTGTGCAACTGCGAGCTTTGGCTGTCAGGACAGATTCCTTTCAACACCCTGGGGGCTGCTATCTGGGAGAGATTCTCTGTTTTGTCCCAGTTTGTTGTCTATTAATTTTTTCCCTAGAAGATATCTAAGTATCTCTAATTAGCCTCTGCACTCACTTCAAGCTCTGGCCCTCACACACTCCCTCAGACCAGAAGGGGCTCTGTTCTTGGCACCATGGGCACTGCCAGGTTGGTCATACAGACATCACCACCCCTCACTGAAGCTGCACCCACCCTAGCAGTCCCAGCCCTGAAGTCTCTGTGTCCCCAAGACATGAATTTTTATTCTGGCAGGAAAGCAACACTGAAAAGAAAATCCTGCTGCCAGATACAGTTCTTCTTAACGAGCTACGAGGTTGGCTCTGTTTGGGGACTGCAACAAAATGCATAAAAAGCCTCCCGGCAGGTGGTGCAAGAGCTGGGACACCACAGGAGGCCTCCACGCTGGGCCACAATTTCAGGAGCCAACAGCTGAGTGGCAGCCCACTCGGGGAGCTCACAGCCCACGAACGCACCTGGCCGCACCTCCACAGTGGCGATGCCCATGTCCGAGGCACCTTCCGTGTCAGTAACCCGCAGGTGAAAAGTATAGACTCCCTCCACCAGATTGGCCAGCTGCAGGGCCACACTGTGGTCAGAGCCACCGATGACGTCCTGTGAAATAACAATGTTCACAAGCGTTATCCACCACAGCGTTCCAGCTAATGTTACCCCCAAACCTCAGCTCTTGTCTTTCCCATGTGCAGACTTTCGGGGTGGAATGGGGGGATGGGGGCGTAAGGGGCTGGCAAGTAACCTCCAGCACCTCCCCACTCCGGTACCCAGAGCACCAAGGCCTCAGCACTCCCCCAGCACAGCCGCTGCTCACTTTCTGGGAATCACTGACTGATGAGTTTCATCCAACAGAGAGGCGGGCTTGGGTTGGGTGGGAAAGGACCCCCGGGGAGAGGAGGGGTTCGTGCATCTTATTTTTGAACACAGGTTTATAATTCTCTGATCTTGGGACTCCTCAAAGCATTTCATATTCACCCTTTCAAATGACCCCCGAAGCCTGGGGGGAATGTCACTGTTCTGTGAACCTCCATGATCCAGACAATGAGGGAAGAATCTCTCAGATCTCCTGCTCTGAATGTGCAAATAAAAGAAGGCCAGGAACAAATAGCAAGGGCTTTATGCCAGACCTGATGGCTGAGGCAGGAAGATCACAAGTTTGTGCACAGCCTGGGAAACTCAGCAACTTAGACCCTGTCTCAGAATTAAAAAGTCAAGTCTCTGATCAGAGACCCATTATGTAATTACACTTAAAAGTGAATCTACCAGCTATCTGAATGGATTAATTCTAGAAGCACTTTAGACAGCACAAAGCATTTGCCCCTCCTGTCCTGTGCCCCTCCTTGGTTACTCCTCCAAGCGTTCTCACAGATCTCAAGTCCTGAGCAACAATTCATAGTCGAAAATGCAGAGGGATCTATTGGAGTCAAAGTGTCCAGGAGCTAAAATCCTGCCGCTGTTTGGGTTAAGGTTGAATTCATTCACCTTGACAAAGTCACTTTCCATCTCTGCATTTCACTGCCTGCACCTGGGAAGTGGAGCAGCACAGCCTTCCCTGACCTGCACACATATCTGACATAATATGAGAAAGAAGGAAAAATCCACTTGGACCAAAGTAGGAACAACAGCTGAAGAGCAAAGCTTTTCCCACTAGAAAGCTTGGCTTCAAAGTCCCTCCAGGCCATGAAATGCCACCCTCTCCAAAATCTGGGCAAGGTAAAGTCTGAAAGGACCTCAGCACTGCTTAATTCTGACAGCAGCCTGCTGCCACCAGCCCTCAAAACACCGCAGCATAGAAGCACAGCCACATCCCTGAGGAGAGGAGGGCCTACCAGAAATGCTGCTCCGGACCAGAGTGTGTCCCTCACCTCCCGGGACCACAGCTAAAGACAGTCCCCCAAAGAAGGTAACTGAGGTCACAAGAACTGGCCCTGGCCCAATAGGACGACTGTCCTTACAGGAGGAGGGATGAAAGCTACTGTCTCCACCTCCTCTTTGTCCCTGCTAGGCCAGGACACAGTGAGAAAGCAGCCATCTGTAAAGCTGGGAAACAGAAGCACTGGGAAGAGAGACTGCAGCAGGAACAGAAGAAGCCCGGCACCTTGGTCTCCTGGCCTCCTAAACTGTGAGGAAACATACTTGCGTGGCTGAAGCCACCCAGCCCCAAGGGCTATGCCCAAGCTGACTGACAGAAATGCACCACAGCAGATGCGGCGATTCCCTCTAAGTACTCACTCCAGCTGCCGGACTCTGGCCATCTCGGATCCACAGATAGGACACAATTCCTTGGTCATCGGTAGACCTTGAACCATCCAAAGTAATGGAATTATTGGGAAGCACAAGAACATGTCTGCCACCAGCCTGGGCTCTGGGAGGACTATTATTTTCTAAGTCAAATATAGCAAAAATGAAAGCAAAGAAATTGATTTAAAACACTGAGGATAGAATGTGCGTCATAAACCACCCATGACAATTCCATCTTGCAGTAATGTAAATTTGAAATGTTATTTTTGGCTCAAATATCTATAAGGTAATACAGACTTTATTAAAGCTCCACGTTCAGCTGAGTACAATTTAGAATAAAAAAGGTAAAGTAGGTAACAGCCTGAACACTGAGAATTCTTCTAATGTTATTACAGTTTCTCTTTCCTTGGAAAAAAAGAAATGATGATCTTATGCTTACTGTTTATAAAGTGGAAATATTTTGATTTAAAATATACTGCAGGGATAGGGTAAGTGTGGCTCACTGGTAGAGTACTTGCCTAGTACATGTGACTGGGATTGATACCTAATACCCCAAAATAAATAATAAAATATATACTCTCGGCTCTATGTGGTAGCACATGCCTGTAATGCCAACACTCTGGGAGCCTGAGGCAGTAGGATCACAAGTTTGAGTCCAGCTGAGGCAAAATAGTGACTTAGTGAGACGCTCTCAAAACAAAACATAAAAAAGGGCTGGGGGTATAGCTCAATATAAAGATTCTGGGTTCAATCCCCAGTGCTGCAAAACAAAACAAAACATACAGATATTATCTATAAGAAATGACACTGTAGGTCATTTTTTACTGGTTCATACCATCTTGTTACAGAAATATTTTGATTTCTAGTGTTGCTAAATTGCTTTAAAAAAATTAGACTTTAGGGCCGGGGATTTAGCTCAGTGGCATAAGCGCCTCCCTGGCAAGCATGAGGTCGTGAGCTCCATCCCCGGTACAAAAAAAAAATTAGACTTTCAACCAGGTGTGGTGCCTGTAATCCCAGCACTCAGGAGGCTGAGGCATGAGGATCATTGTGAGTTTGAGACCAGCCTGAGCTAGAAAATGAGCTCAAGGCCAGCCTGAACTCCATAGTGAGACCCTAACTCAGAGAGAAAGAGAGAGAGAGAGAGAGAGAGAGAGAGAGAGAGAGAGAGAGAGAGAGAGAGAGAGAGAAATTAGACTCTCACACCTCTGAGGTGTTAGAATAAGTGAAACCACACAAAGGTCATGTCTAGTATAATGCCCTGAGGAGAAAAGGGCCAGGGGTGCACTGAGCAGGACTGGGGTGCACTGGAATGGGGGTCATGAAAACACAAGCCTTGTTTGGAGATGAGGGAGCTCCTACTTGCTGGGATAGGGCTCTGTGACCCAGCTTCTCATGAAGAACAAGGCAAGTGACAGAAAGTGGGGCGGGGACAGCCTAGAGTGGCTCATAGGGCATCGTTAACATCCCGAGGTCCCCAGACTCCGTCATCCAAAGGACACACACTGAGGGCTGGAACACAGACAACTGGAGCCATTCCCAGGCTCTCAACTTCCCTGGGCTGGGGGTGTAGCTCAGGGGCAGGGCTCTTGCTTTGCATGTGTGAGGCTTGAGGTTCCCTCCCCAACACTATGCAAACAAAACAAAACAAAAAGACATGTATCACACTCCGTTCAGAGGTAGGGCTTGGGGAGCACAGCAGAATTCAGCGCAGCAATGGCAAACCTACGCCACACGTGCCACAGTGGGCACCAGAGCTCTCTCTGTCGGCAGCTGAGCCACGTGGCCCAGCACCACCCCAGCCAATGAGGGTCAGATAACGCGTGTAGGAGCAGTTGGCGCCTCACAATTAAAAAGGAGGTTTGTGGTTGTGGTTTGGGCACTAAAAGGTCTCTAAAAGGTTTGCCACAACTGATCTAGTGTTAAAGAGGCTCAATTCTAGGAAGACTCAGAAGAACAGAAGAAGACTGGCAGCAAACTGAACCCCAAAGTCCTGTTTAATCTGCAGCCATGTTAGGTTCACATTGGAAGTGAGGACCCCACTCAGTGGCTTCTGCCTTGGAGGTGTCCAACTCCAGAACCCAGTCCCGAGGCTCCCTTGGCACGAATTCAATATATCCAAAACTGAATGTCATCCCCAAACCCGCTCTTCCGTAAACACGATTTCAGTCATCATACCGTCACCACACACACACACACACACAGTCCGAGCTGCTGGTGTTCTCTCCGACACCCCTCTCCTGACCCTCCTGAGTCCGAGAATTTGGGCGTCATCTATCTTCCCAATCTACCCCTTTTCTCCCGATTTTCCCACTGCTGGCCCCAAATGATTTACAAAGCCCTTTTAACTGTTCTCCCTGCCGAGCCTCTTTTCTCATCAATCTGTCAGTGTTTTTTGCTAAACCTATGTTCTATCACTGAGCCACATCCCTGGCCCATTTTTTTGTTTTTTTAGAAATCCAAATCATATAGCTAAAAATTTGCTTTAAAATGTTTCAACAAAATAAACTATGAATTGATAAATGAATGAAGCCAGGCCAAACGGAGACTGTTGTTCAAGCAGGAGGATGGGCTGCTGGGATCTGCTAAGTCTGTACTCGGTACTTTCACGTGTGGTTAAATTTTTCTGGAATAAAATGTTTGGGGGAAAAAACCAAATCTGTATCCCTTTGTTGATAAAATGGCCTCATCCTTTCCTAACTGCCCAGGAGATAAAGCCCAGACTATCTGGTAACTGACAGTACATATGGCTTTTTACTAATGAGCTCAGCCTCAGCCCCCAGCAAGCTCCCCACTGCCCCCCAAATCTAGCTCGTGAATCTTTCATCCAGCCACATGCTTTGCTCCTCTGTGCATAAAAATGCTGTGACCACCATTCATTAATTCATTCAACTGACCAACATGTGTGGTTTGCCATGGGTCTAGTTCTGCGTTACACAGAGGAAAAAGAAATGTTTAAGGCAAAGGATGCTGAAGAGCTCACAGTTCCCACAAGGAGATGAGTACCCAAAGTGGAACTGCATGAGTCCACCCAACAAATTTCAAATGAAGAAACAATATAGAATTAGAAAAAATTTCTGTTTTTGAATTCCCAAGGAAGACAGAGAGCAAAGCACAACAGTGTGTGTCACAGAGACGTGGTATTTAGTCACCACGGGGAGGGAAGTACAGCTACTAGAAGATGCACTTCACAAACAAGGGAACAGTCCCTTTGCAGAGCTGATCTGAAAACAGCTCGCAGGAGTAGAAGAGGGTTGTGTTTCTGGATTAAGCAGAGTCCAGCCTGTGCTATGAAGAAGTCAACAGTTACCAACATCTTTAAACAGCTGTAGCCTGGCTCACGGTAGGGCAGGCCAAGCCCTCCTTGGGTTGGGGCCACTCACCCTTCTTCACGGCCACAGTCAGGGTGGACATGCTACTTAGTCCCTGCTGGTCCTTCACCGTTAACCGGAAGCGGTGGGTACCCACCTGGAGGCCAGTCACTGTGGCTACTGCTGTGTCACCGTTTGCCATCTTCACTGCGCTGGGGCCTCTGTGAAACACAAAAGTGGTAACAAAAAAAGGGGCAGGGATCTGTGAGTCTGTCAGGCCAGTGATTTGTGCCCTCCAGTCCTCTTCTAGGATGACTCTATATTCACTTGTGTTCTCTAGCTCAGTGTAACAGTCAGGAGCCAAAGCCATAGATTCCTGAAAAGAGGATTTTTCGTTGTTGTTTTTTATTTTTTTTCTAATTGGGCTGTCAGTGAAATGATCTATCTTTGCAAAATTGAACCTTAGAGACTATTTCCATTTCTTTGAATAAAATCAGGTTAACTCCCCATATATCTTTAGGTGGGGTATGGAGGAGGAGGCAACCACCCAGACAGACAATGACCCTCTAGAGAGAATTATTGAAGAGTCACTAAGATCATAGGCTCGGGAATCAGAAAGACTTAGGAGTGCGCCTTGACCCCTTCTCTTTGCATCTGGAATGTTAGGCCCTGTGATCTCGCTGGTCTCTACAAGCCTTGGTTTTCAAATTTTAAAAGGAAATGAGATTAGCATGTCCAACACTAGACGTAGGATGCTATGAGGCTGAGCTGTGAAGTTCAAAGAACATCAGATAACGAGAGCATCCCATTAAGCCCCGCCTTTCTGCTGTCCTCAATCCCTGCAGGACAGGCTGGTGTAGTCTCTAAGGACCACTGACCCCAAAGCTCCTGTCCACCAGCTTGCCCACCTCTCCTGCTGTCAACAGAAGCCCATCTAGCCTGTCCACGTTTGACATACTCCTCCCATCATGCCCAGTGACTTCTAGAAATGTGCTTAAATCTTGACCAGCTCAAGTGGAGTGTTTAGCATCCACCTGCAGAGAAGGGGTATGGTCACTCGGCTGTGGTTAGGAACAGAGCAGCTGTGGTGACACAGACTACCTGATGTGCTCCCAACGGTAGAAGACAATGCCGTGGTCGTCGCTGCTTCTGCTCCCGTCCAGAGTAGCACTGTCCACCGGGAAGACCAGCTCCTTATCAGGGCCAGCCACAGCCACCGGAGGCCTGTTGTCTTCTGGGAATGCAGAAACAGTATGAGAAAGCATTTCCTCTTTGTATGCAGACTGCAATCTCGATTCCTTGATTTAAAAGCAAGTCATTCAGGCTGGAACCAGGCAGCTGCTAGGAGCAGTGTCTACTGGGAATCTTGGGGTGAAATATGACATCTCCAGCTGGCCCAAGAGCAGAGCATTCGGAGGCAGAACCCGGATCAAGGCAGCAAGAGGCACTGGGGCCCCGATGCACATGAGGCTGGGGTATTCAGACCTTTGGGGCTCCCTCAGTGAGTCAGGATGGGGGTGTGTGGAGCACATGAGGAGAAAAAGAGAAGGGAGGGAGGACGGAAAGAAAGGGACACTGGTATACGGAGACCTGCTTTGTCAGGCAGGGAGGACTTATCTTTGTAGCCCCACTGCCTAGTAAATAGCAAATGTTCAAATAATTTTGGCTAAAAGTTGAAGAAAGAAAAAAATATAAAGTATTACAAAGTATTACCTGTAGTGTTATTGATATAAATAGATACAACTTTTGTTTTAAAAACAAAGAAGCCATCTAAAGTAGCTGAATGAATAAAGTTAAAAAGAAAAAAGCCATCTCTAGCTGGAGGCTGTCCCCACAGCAGGACACTGGAGAGAGCAGGCAACTAGGAAAATGCCCCTCTCTGGTAGAAAGGCTGTAAGCAGAGGCCACTGCGAAGCCCAGGCCTGGCTGCCAGGAAGGTGCTGCAGGCAGAGGTGGGCGGGGCGCTGGGTTTCCATGGCTCCGCAGATGCCAGGATGAGCGGAGCCGGCGCCCCAGGGCAGGGCTGCACCTGGCAGCCTCCACAGGGTTCCCTGGAGCATGCTGTCACGAAGAGGGGTACTCAGGATGGCTCTCATTGTGTCCCTCACGCCACAGTTTAGAGACACGGTCAAGGTGAGATTCAGAACCCCCAAAGAAAATTGGATTTAACTGCAGCAGTGTCTCCCACAGCCCTGCTTCCTAACAGCTCAGGGACATGAGCACCCAACTGGATGTACCGGAAACTCAGAGGCCCTGTTATTTCATCTCTGGGGCCAAATCTCATCTCCATCTCACCTACCAGGCTGGACAATCACGGTGGCCTCTGCAGTGGACTGCTGTCCCAAAGAATCTGTCACTGTCAGCTGAAAGGTGTACTCCCCTTCCTGCATCCCAGACACGTGCAGGTACGGTGTCCCTGCTCCCTGAGGAAGAGCAGATGACAAGAAGAAAGCAAAAAAAAAAAAAAAAGGCCATGTCAAAGCAGCACAAGCAAAAAGCACAACTTAATGCAAATCAGTGATTTGACTCCACACAGGGATCCTGCTTTAAGATGAAATATGTGGGAACCCAGGAAAATGTCATTTCAATGCCATTGTGTATCCTCACCGGACCAATGGGATGTAAATTAATACAGCCTTTTCAGAAGCCAACAAGGCGATAGATGTGAAAGTGCAAAATGAGAACTTTCTTCAACCCCCAACCTTGCTTCTCAGCATCTCCTCCAGAACACTGCACAGCAGGCTCGCTGCACCGGGGTGTCGACTGAGGCCGTCTGTAACAGCGAAAAAGGGAAACGAACTACAGACCCATCAAGAGAGGGGCCAAAGTCCTAGGACACGCTACAGATGCCAGTTTAAAAGTGAGAAGTTTTAAACTGGGGTGTGGCTCAGAATACAGCGTGTGGATGGCGCACACAAGGCTTGGGTGCATCTTGAGAATCAATAAGTCAATGAAGCTTACAAGAATCCAGTGGGGTTACAGGTACTAACAGGGAAAACAAAAACACACTAAGAAAAAAAGTAAAGGTGTGGAACAACACATACACTTGTGATAGTGCTACACATACAAATACAAACATACACGTGCACGCGCGCGCACACACACGTACGCACACAGAAAGGATTCCAGAGCACACATCAGAAAACGAGCTAAGTGATTATCTCAAGGTGGGGATGTGGAGGATACTGGTGGTGAAGGTATATTTTTACCAGAAATGATTTGCATCACTCTTTGGTTCTACTTTTTCGCTTGTGCTTTTACTTTTGTAATAAAAATAATTTTTCTTTTTAAACTCTGAGGTAAAATTCCTCCCTCGCCCTCCCTTCCTCCTCCCCCGTTGCTGCTATGCAACCAAGTGCTAACGGTTTCAGCTACTGCTTATGCTTAAAGTCCATGGCATCAAAAGAGCCTTTTAATTTGAAATCCTTAACAGTTCCTCTACTTTTACAGAGCTCAAGATTGTCTAAAGAGAAATCTATCTGCATGTCATTTCTTAAAGTTCTGATGGAAAATTGACAAAGAAAGTTGATAAATCAAGTGTGTTGTCACAAGAGCAGCTTTTAAAATTTGAAATGCAGAACGATGTTTAAGAACTTTAAAAGAGAATGGCCCTCCCTCCTTCTCCCTCTCCGTGTCCCCTTTTCCCTCCCCCTTCTCCTTCTCTCTCCAGGGCTTGAGACCAAAGGTGTGGACACTTTAGGAGGAGGCCTAGCGGGAGGTAGTCCGATCCTGGGGCGTGGGTGCATGACTGTGGCACCCTTTGACTTCATCTTGCTTTCTGGCTACCACAGGTGAGTGGCTTTGTACTCCTTCACCTGGCTCCTACCATGACATGTTATCTCATCACAGAGCCAAGTGATCACAGACTGAGACCTCGGATATTATGAATCAAAATAAACAATTTCTCTAAGTTGATTATCTCAGGTGTTTGTTAAATCGCAGAGTATAAGCAAACAGCTCACACACACATACACACAGAGCAAAGGTTTCAAAGTTATTAGGTATTAGACAAATATACTTAAAAGGTTTGAGCAAAATATAGATATGAAGAAACTCTTAAGAATAATTCACTAGAGCTGAGGGCCATGATACATGCCTGTGGTCTGGGCACTTCAGCAAGTTGAGGCAGAAGGATCACAAGTTTGGGTTTAGCCTGGGAAATTTAGCCACTAGCAAACCCAGACTCAAAATGAAAACATTAATATAGGTCTAAGGGTGTAACTCAGTGCAAAAGCTGTGAGTTCAATCCTCAGTGGGGAAAAAAAAGTGAGGGAGAGAGACAGAGAAACAAGATAGCATAGAGTTTCTAACACAGGGAAAACAGGGCCAGGTGTGGCAGTGCACACCTGTGAGCCCAGCACTCAGGAGGCAGAGCACTGATGCGAGCTCAAGGCCAGTCTTGGCTCCCACAATGAGTTGAAGGTCACCCTGAACTACATAGAGTAACACTGTCTCAAAACAACAACAACAAATAGACATATATAAAATGAAAAACAGAATAACACAATTTTCTTATAATGAGACTTAGGTTACATTATTTCTAAGGTTTCTCTCAATAATAAAATATTTATCTAACAACTGTTGGGTCCTACTTCTCCCAACCTGACCTCAAGATCTAGCTGTCAACACAGGGTCACTTGGTTGGTGTTCTTGTGCTTGTCTAATTAAGGCTGGGGAAGGGATAGACTGTATATTTAGATCTGTGTGTTCAGTTGCTCCTCTGTTAGTTTAATCATCTAACAGACACCTTTACAAAACAGATTTTTTATAACTGCCCCCAAACCAATGTATGGCCGAGAGAAACACACATGGATGGATAGACAGACAGACAGAAAGACAGACAGATACGACAGACAATGAAAAGTCTGTAGGCAGAATGGGGCACTTGCCTGCATGGTCACCTCTTTGCTCTCACTGCCAGGGCCCAGGGACCACTCATAGAGCACAATCTGGTGATCACCCCTGCTCTGGTTCCCATTCAAGGTGATGGCATTTTGGGGCAAAGTAATGGTCTGATTTGCTCCTGCATTGGCAACAGGCGGATAGTCCACAGCGTGGTTGACTTTTAGGGTGGCAGTCGTAGAGTCAGTGGCCCCATCTGAGTCTGCAACAGTCAACCTACGAGAAGAAGGGGAAGCGATTACATTGCAAGCACACGCCTGATCTTAAGGCAAGTGGCCAGGTTAGGCTGTTCTGTGTTCAGTTTTCACAACAGGTGTAAACAGAGAGTTGAGGATGAAGCTAAGAATAGCACATAGACTTGAAGATATTTTTGTTAGCTTCGCTGTTTGCTCTTCATTTATTTTTAAGTCAGAACATATTTACATTAAGATTTAGCCTTTATGGAATTCTGTGCAGTCTTTGAGACGCCGAGTGGAGAAACTACCCTTAACTAACAGGGAAGCCACACCTATCAGCTAAGATGAAGAGCATTACCAAGGTAAGTTCTGCCATCAAGCTTGGGCATTTAGAGACAGGGCAACCTTCACGAATTTTCAGCATGAATTCTCTTTGAAAGCAATTTTAAGATTAAACTATTTCAAGTACTAGCTGATGTTCAACCCTCAAACAAAAAGTAAACCCCACTGGCCCTCTGGTAGCAAACAGATTCCTGGTGCAGAATGAGAACAGTGAAATTGCCAACAGGCCACACCATCCCTCTGGGTCAAAGAGGGCAGGAGGTGCATGGGCGGATGCTAAACAGTGCAAAGAACAGGGTGAGACTGAAGCTCCAAGAAAGGGCGCCCAGAGGGCCAGCAGGTGCACAGGGTGCCGTGTGTGCTGGGCTTCCTGCCTCACCATCCTGCACAGGCCACTCAACCGAAGCCCCCACTCCAACACTACTCAGGTCCAAACATTTAGTACTTCTCAATCAGGCTGAGTCAGGACAGTCCAGGGAATTTCTTCCTGGGTTAGCACCAGCAACCTGACTCAACCACATAGAAAAGAGTAATCGAATAAAAAGGAACAAAAGCATCCAATAAAGTGGCATATCACCACATACAAATTTTACCTCGATAAAGTGTTTGAGAAATAATTTTTATAATAGCTTTTTTGAAGTCTCCTCAGGCTTTTTATGTCAGGAATTTCCCACAAATCCATATTAACAAGTTTCTTAAATGAAAAAGTTGGTAATAATTTAGTAAATGTATTAAATACCTTTAAAACACACATACTTCCAACCCAAAAATATTGCTTGTACTCCAAAATTTTATTATAGAGATATTCAAAAGTTAAATAATGAGGCTGAAGTAAGAAAATACGATACAGCACTAAGGTATCCAATAGCATGCTGCAGAATATACAGTGGCTTGATAGTCATGGTAAACTGCTTTGATATCACATTAGCTATGGCAGAAGACTGAGGAATGCACACACACCTGGATGGATTCCCTTTCCAGGTAATATCTGTACCTTAGGTTCAGGTTCCAAAGGAACTGTCTTCCTAGTCATTCCCCTCACACTCATTTGCAAACCTTCAGCTTGTCTACCTTCCCCATTTTCCTCCTCCTCTAGACAAGGGAGCACGTAAGTTCAGCAAGTCTTTCTTCACCTCTATACCACACACTGAAATAGAATCCAACACCAAAAAGGAACAAATTATTGAGCTAGATAACAGCACTGATCAATCTCAGTCATTTGCTGAGTGAAAGAAACCAGGAAAAGAGTAAACACTGTGTGTTTCCACTAAAACAAATTGTAAAGAAAGCACAATAATTAACAGTGGCAGAAAGAGGTCAGTTCCTGCCCAAGAATGAGAATGCAGGAAAAGACGCACAGGAAAGGGGCATGGGGGGTTTCGAGGGCAATGAGAATGTGTATTATTTCGATCAGGGTGATGGTTTCACAGGTAAACACCTGGGTCAAAATACATCAAATATTATCCTTTAAATATGTGCAACTTTCTGTACTTCAGTTAGACTTTAAAAGTTATAAAAAAGGAAAAGCTTCAAATAATTATGTAATTAGGAGATACTCATGCAACTGTGCTGCACTTTGACTCTGAAGATGCAAACTTTGTTGCTAGTCACTCAACGGACCAATAAGAGGCTATCTCGGTACTATTCCCGACATCTCCAACCAGGAAACAGGCACTTTTCACATGAATTGAAGATAATCAGTCTACACAGGCAGCCAACCAACCCCCTCCCCAAGGAACCAAATCAGTCTTGTCTCTTGATCTAAATGAAAAACAGCACTTTCAGAACATCAGTTTAAACCAATGGTCAAAACATAAACAGTGGAAACCACAGTCAAAGCCCACTTGCCTGAAAGTATAGTTCCCAGGAACAAGGTGATACAAGTGTAAGACGGGGGAATTGGCGGAGATCTTGTCTTCTAACAAAGGCCCGCTAATCTCTTCCCAGTGATAACTCACTATTTCAGTATCATCTGTACTTTCTACAAGATTAACAGATAAGAACTGGAATGAAATATGAGAAGAGAAAAACAAACTGTCTTCACTGCATACAGACACTCCTCATTCAACAACCAAGTGCTGTTCCGGCGACTAAGTCATTAACTGAATTGGTCGCTAAATGAGGATTTGTATAAAGTATGTGCACTACAGAGAACAAAGAAATAGTCAAGGGAAACTCCAGCCTGACAACTTGGCTTTTATTTACATAACTTACATGCATTATCGTAATATGTAACAGAACATAAAATTACTGTGCTGCACAGTATGGCCAGCAAAAACAGCAGTACTGTGTAAAGGAGGTGTACCGTATAAAAGACACTGAGGCTCTATAGACAAGATGTACAGAACTGTGCATAAAAAAGATGAGTCGTGAGCCCAAAGAGTGTGCCTCGGTCATAAGTCAGAACAGCTGTTAAACAGGCAGGGTGTTAAATGAGGAATATGTGTATTTAAATTCATTTTCATATGACTTACACACTTGCACAGATGGCCAAGGTATATATTATGCAATGGAAAGAGGACAGCATTTTCCTCCTCCCTACATTACCAGGACTCTTTTCCCCCTGGATGCGCACCAGCTGTGAGCGAGGCGGTTCCCAGAGCTGAGTACTTGAGAGGCACAGGCGCTGTTGCTTTTAGAAAGAGGAGTGAACGCAGCACAGCGCTCTGAGATGCTGCTTCAGCTCCTCTCTGCCAGGCCGGGGCAGGCGCATGATACCCTACTCACCATTTCCCACAGGCATCTCAGCTGGCAGATTCCTAAGCATGCGAAGAGCTGCCTACTCACAGTTTATAAAACACCTTTTACTGCGTTAACTGCTAAGGTGTGACTCCAGAGAGAGCTGTATCCTAAACGACAATTTTCCTCTTGAGATGTTTCATGCAGTCACAGAACTGCAGACTTGGAAGGGACCAAGTGCACAAGATTCAGCATTAGCTTTGTGATTAAATGCACAGAACACGCAGGTGCAGAGTACACAGGTATTGTTGAACCGAGTCAAACACAGGACACGTTTTGAATCTGTTCTCAATGGGGGCCACAGTGCTGCTAGAGAGAATGAATTCTGAACTAAATTAGCAAATGAAGCGCTACCTACAGCCAGGAAGGCAGACTCCCTGAGAGCTGTTTAAAGTGACAGCTAGTTACACATGTCACAAACGTTCAAAGAAGACTCTTCAGTACTTATTTTAATTTCACATCAAACAGCTGGACCCTACAGAACATCTTAGCATAAACTAAGGAAATATAACCAAAAGGCAAGCAGGCAAGTGACATAAAAGCAGAGGTGAGAAACTGAAGACCTCTCAGAGGCAAAACTAAAGGAGACAGTGACTGACTAGCAAGTTAGCCTGCAAGTTCCTCCGCCCTGAGGCAGAGCACCCCTTAAACCTCGCAGTGTAGGCCCAGGGAAGACCCCAAGCATCTGGGGATACACACGGCTGCCATCGAGGAGGGCCAGTGTCAGAGGCAGAGTGAGCTCTTGTGCTTGAGGATAAACAACAGCTACAGGTGGCAGATTGTCTCTTCCAGCTGTGCAACAGAAGAAAGGGTATCGGTTAGGCCCACGCCTTGTACCTGTGTCGATAACCAAACAGATCTGCTTTCTACAGATCAATTACATGTCCTGTCAAGGAGTTTATCCCTCGGGTCTGGACTCTGGAAACCCTTTGCTTCCTACCAATGCTGCAGGGGAGGGGTGACTCTGGGCCCACCTTTCGGTGTAAGCCCAGGAAAAGGAGACTCGATGACAGCCTCAGCTCCTGAGACGACTGGGTCTCCAATCTTTGACTGAGGGTGCCCACTGCCACCACCATGCTTCACAGTGACGATAACCAAGTTAAATGTGTGAGGAGAAAGCCACTGTCCCTGCCCCTCCAACCAACTAAAGGTAGGAGGTAACCTAGCTCTGAGTACTAACAGGCTCAGTGCACAGGCGGAGCCTCCAGACCGCCAAGGGGTGGTGGAGAGGGCAGGTCAGCTCACGTCATGTCCCATTGTGCAGGCCTCACACATGTCATCCAGCCAGGGCTGTGCCCACTGCAACCTGTTTCTAACTCTCATGAAGGCACTGATCTGTGGGTAGTGATGGGCTGCAAAGCCCATGGTGGCCTACACACCTATGTCTGCAATTCTCATGCTCTTAGGTTGAATCATGAGGCCAGACTAAGCGTCAGACAGAGAAGGCTAAGGTACCATTTGTCACTGCCCAGTTCAGCAAGCAATTACCTTGTAGACTAGACTAGCCATGTTAAGCAGGTACTAAGCATTATACAAAAAGCAGGAAAAACAAACACATCAAAAACATGATCCTTACATGTTTTCCCTACCGTGAAGTCTAAGGTAAAAATGAAATGCATTAACTGTGTCATCCAGGCACCAAAACTTAAGGTCACCTGAGTGACAAGAAGCCAGCCATTCTCTCATACCAACTGACCTGGCTTAACAGTGACATTGACGAATCCCTCTCCAAAGGCACTGTCACTAGAAACGGCGACTTTGAAAGCATAAACTCCTGCTGACAGCTGCAACACAGGGAAGAATTATACAGATGAGTGTGCAAAAGACACAGCAGACCCACTGCCCACAGGCCACAATTCCCACATCAGCACACAGAGGGCTCAGGAGAAAGTCCCATTTCCAGCTGTCTATGGGCTGCCACACATTGGAGGCCTGGATATTGGGTTATAAAGGTCGCCAAGCCAGGTCATTCTTTAGCTTAGTGACAGGTATCAGCAGTTCCCATAGGGTTCCCATACATATACAGAGGCTGAGTCTGCTTTTGTTTTAGGTGTTTTGTTTTTGAGGGCTGGAGATCAAACCCAAGGCCTTGCAGTTACCAGGCTAGTGTTCTACCACTGAGCTACTTCCCAAACCTGGAATCATGCAATTCTGGTCCACAGCTCTGGTAAGCTGGCTGCCAGCAGTCTGGGCAGCACACTCCCAGAACATAAGCCCAGTGACACATAGACATGTGAGCCATGTGGCACCAGGAGCTGAGTCTCGGGATAAGAAGACAACAGCATAGTCACTGGATAAGAAACCAGAGCTCAGGAAGCAGTGCCCATTTATTCCTCTGTATGGGCCAAGAAGAGGGCATGTTTCTTCCTGTGAGGTGCTTTTCTCTTGAAGCAGCATTTGGCTGCCAAAGCACAGGTAAACTGGAATGGAATTGTGGGAAACTCCAAGAAATAAGTCTGACTGGGACCAGAGATAAGCAAAATGTCATTAATGCTGCAAAGATTGCCAGAACACATAAAGGGCTGGGCACCTAGCTAACCCAAAATGAAGACAAGCTATCCAAAAGCCTCTTTATTTAACCATCCGCCTGTCTACTTACATGCTTAAAACTTGGTTTATGTCCTCCTTTCATTTCTTTTTGACTCAGGGTCCCACTATGTTGCCAAGACTCCTGGGCTTCCGCCTGCCTCAGTTTTCCAAGTAGCTGGAACTACAGGTGTGTGCTACCACATCCAGTTTCTTCTTTTGATCTTAATCATAAGATTGCATCCTGCATTCAGTAGCTAAGAGTGTTAACCGAATTCTAAGGGGGTGCTGTCAAATGTAGCGTATCCAGGCACTTACGTGAGACAGGTTAAGAGTCTGTGTGTTTTCTAGCTTGAGTTCACCTTGGTAGTCCACAGGGTGGCTTATCAAACTCCACTCATAGTTGTAGGTTGTATCTGAGAGCAAATTGGAAATATAAGGAGTTACAATTCTGAGAGGCCACTTTATAGCCTAGGCAGAGGCAAAAATGATGTTAGCCTCACACCCAGAAGTACTGATGACCATAGATCGGTGATGACAAACCTGTTAGGGCTTTCAATGATAACAAGCAGTCTGCTGTGGCACCTGTGCCACAGGTTTGCCACTACTGCTTAGATCCACTAAACTCCCCTTTCACCCATTACCCAAGTAGTGAATAACAAGGTTCCCATGTCTTTTTAAAGTAACATTTATTTTTATTTCAAAACAAAATACAACTCACATAAAATGTGGAAAACATCAAAAGTGAAACAAAACAAAGCAAACGCTCCCTAATCTTACTGTTAGCACTCAATGACTTGGTTTCCAGGGTGCTACATTTGACTATCCAGGTAAGTTTAACAATATCATCCACTGAGCTTCTTGTCCTTTTAATAAAAGGCAAGGAGATTTCAATTCACTTGATCTCTGTAGGGGTTTAAGGACACAGAAATAAACTAAGCATCTCCATGTCAGGCTAAAGCTATCTCCCACCTTCAGGTAGGAGTAAATATGAGATGCTTCATTTCAGATGATTGAAATGCAAAGTCGAATACTGTCTCTGTTTACAAAATTTTGACCCACATGTGATAGGAAGAAAGATAAATAAAGAGGAGTGTGGCACACACACACAATAGGGCATTATTAAGCCATAAAAAGGACAAAATTTTGTCATTTGCAGAAAAATGGATGGATCTGGAAATTGTCACGTTGAACAAAATAAGTTAAACTTGGAAAGGCAAATGTCATGTGTAGGCTCTAAAAAAGATGACAAGAAACAAGAAGGGAGACTATGATTAGACAAGAGGAAGGGAGGAAAGGGAATAAATGGGGGTATCAGGGTGGGTAATGGGGGGCAGGAATATAACCAAAATACATTATACACATTGAACCCAAACAAACCTATACAATGGGTGGAGCATAAAGTATGTTATGTATATGTACCAATCTGCCAAACTAAAGCCCACTCATCTGTATGACCTATGTACACGGATAAAACAGGCGGAGAAAAGGAGAAAAAACCAAGTATCTTCAGAGTGCAAGTGACAGGCCATAAGGCTAGGTCAGACAGTCACCAAACAGGAGAGCAGAGAGGAAGAAAAGGCACCATGTACACGTCCTATTCTGACAACTCCAAGCAGCTGTGTGTGTGACCAACACCACACATCTGCAAAACACCTATGGCACGGGCCACCTCCCTGTCCCTCCCACTGGAAACCTCAGGCTCTCTGGGTCACTGCAGACCAGGACCTGGTCTGTGACAACCTCTGCTGCTCTAACAGCACACTCTGCTTTGTATCATCAGAACTTACCGACTTTCCATCCTGACCCACGCAGGATGTGTGCCACGTTTAATTTCCCGAGCTGTCCTTCCATTTAAGACTATTTCAATAAGATTTGATGCTCATGATCATGTGCCTTGTCTTCCACTCTAGATCCTTAGTTTGCAATGTTACCAAAATGTTGTGACTATGATTTGGTATTACACAGAATCTGTAAAGACTGTGATGGAAAACATCCCAGCCCTATAGATAGATCCTAGTAGTCCCCAAGGGAAGGCAAGTTCTGACCTGCAGGGGGCGCTGGCACAACCAAGGCCTTCAGCTGCACGGAGTCATGGGGTAAGGTGAGTGAGAGGTTATCGCCAGCAGACACCAACAGCAACTGGGCTACGTGTTAATCAGAAACAACACATGCCATTAGGTAATGCGATGGTTTATATACTGTCCCACAACAGATTTGTTTCTACAAAACATAAAACTATGTTTTTGTAATCATTCTTTATATCACTTTATCTAAGACACTTTTGCCTCTGGTTGGTAACTGACTGTGCCCTGTATCATGTCACAAAACAGGTTCTGTACCTTTAAATCATGGACAGGAGGTGGCACTGGGAAGACAGGGCACAAACAGACTAAGTAATATATGGGGCAATAAGAGTCTCACAAAATGGGTAGGCATTATGGATTAGGTGTATTCTCCCTTGTTATCAGATTTCCTCCTTCTTTATTTACTTTTTAGTAGTACCAGAGATTCAACCTAGGGCTTTTACACTGAGATGGATCCCCAGCCCTTTTTTATTTTAATTAATTCATTTTTTAAAAACATGATCTCACTAAGTCACTAAGTTATCCAGGCTGAGCTCAAACTTGTGATCCTCCTGCCTTAGCCTTCCAGAGTGTGAGGATTACAAGCAGACACCGTTACACCCAGCTGTGCACCATCCTGAATTATTAAAAAACTGAGTACAGTCATAAGTGTTTCTGTGTCATTAGTCACACACCACTCAGTTCTGACAGTAACCTCATGAATGACCGCTAATGGGTTTCCTCTTGAAAGCTTTCCAAGAGAAAACCTCAACATGGAAAGGCTATTGTAATCAAGCACCAGAGATGCTGACTAATCAGAAGCACTCATCCACTAACTCAGCATAGGAAACAATACTTCATAATGGCGATTACACCATACAGTCATATCATGGGTCTAAAGGCTTGGCTCAAGTAGACATTTGTCTCACTTGTAAAACAGAAGGTATCATATCAACAACTCACATAGAGAAAAGGAAAGATTTTTTTTTAAAAAAAATCAACAACAAAGCTGAGTGATCTCCAGGAGCCCCAGAAGCATGGTGACACTGGAGGTACAGGTTTTCTAGCAAACCCCCTCGCCCAAGACCTCAGCCCTGCAAGGTCCCGAGGCCAGTGGCACAAGAGCTCATAGGCTCCCATCATCCTCACTGACTCAGGCCCTGAAAGTCAGCAAAGGTGACCTAGAAAGGACAGAAGTCTAGGTCTCTATTTTTTTAAGAGAACAAAACCAAACAAAACAGAATAAAGCCAATAAAAACAAAATAGTGGAAGTGATACAGAACTTTAAAACAATAGGAAACCAACAATCGCTACCATAAGGTCTGTTATCTTCCAAATAGCTGTCCATACCATCAGACACAATAAAATCAAACAAAACAGAACAGAATAAAACAGATCAAAACAGTGAAAGGAATACAGGACTTCAAAACAAGATAAAAGGAAACCCACAGTGGCTACCCTAATATATCTTGCTATCTTCAAAACAGCTGCCCATGCCATCAGATATAATAAAATCAAACAAAACAGAACAGAATAAAACCAAACCAAACAAAACAATGAAAATGATACAGGATTTTAAAACAAGATAATAGGGAGTTAACAATGGCTACCGCCTTCAGGAGGAGATCCCCCATAGTTGCAATATTACATATTGTTATCTTCTGAATAGATGCACAGACTACTGGATTTAAGCCTGCAAAGTCAATCAGACAATACAGGCATTAAGCTGTTTTTTACTTCAGTAGCTATCATCTCAGTCTGTGTTTCTCTAAATCAGCCGGTTGCTTGGGTGGGGGAGGGGTTCAGCACTTCTTAGCTCGCAGGAAAGGGTTGGCTTCTTCTGAACATTTTTTAAATTTTTTTTATTTTAAAGAGAATAAAACAAAAGAGGACAGATCTAAGCAGATCAGAACAGAACAATGTAAGCAACACAGCACTTCACAACAAGACAATTGGATATTAACAGTAGCTATCATAATGTCTCTTTCTTTCAAATAGTTGAGCTTAGCTTTACACACAATAATGTCAAACATAACAAAATAGAATAAAACCACTCAAGAGAATGAAAGTATTGCAAGGCATTCTGAACCAAGTAACCGAAGATGAACAATGGCTACTATAGTATCTCATTTTCCATAAAAAATTTGTTTTTACTATCATACATATTAAAATCCAGTAAGATACAACATGACAGAACCAATGGTAATAGAAAAACAAGAGCATGGTAGGACTTCAGAGCAAGATGATATCAAATCAACAATGGCTGCCATATTGTCTTTTCTTCAAAGTAACTATTCATACCATCACATATATTAAGATCAAACAAAACAGAATAAAACCATTCCAACCAATGAATGGAAACATAAGACTTCAGAGCAATATAATGGTGAACCATGATTACCATGAAATCTTTTGTACTCTTTACCATTTCTTACACTAGGGAGACTATATGGTATTTATACACATGAGTTTGATTTATTTCACTTATGAGTATGAATTCAAGTTGTGTCCATTTATTTATAAATATCTCAATGTGATCATTATTTATAGCTGAGTAGTACTCCATTTTATAGAAGTACCACAGTTTTTTTATCCATTCCTCAGTTGATGGGCACTTAGGTTGTTTCCAAGATCTGGCTATTACAAATTGTGCTGCTATAAACATGAGTGCACATATATCACTGTGGTAAGATGTTTTCAGTTCTTCTGGGAATATGCCTAAGAGTGGAATAGCTGGGTCAAATCGGACCTTCAAACCCAGCTTTTTGAGGAATCTCCAGATTGACCTCCACAGTGGTTGCACCAGTCTACACTCCCACCAACAGTGCAGAAGAGTTCCTTTTTCCCCACAGCCTTTCCAGCATTTGTTGTTGGTAGTTTTGTTGAACCTAGCCATTCTTTCTGGAGTGAGATGGAATCTCAGTGTGATTTTAATTTGCATTTCTCTAATGACCAATGATGATGAACATTTTTTCATGTATTTATTTGCCATTCGTATATAAGTAAGAATCACATGATCATTTCTATAGATGCAGAAAAAGCTTTTGATAAGATCCAACACCCATTCATGATAAGAACCTTACAGAGAATTGGAATAGATGGTCTTTACTTCAATATGATAAAGGCCATCTATGACAAACCAACAGCCAGTGTCATTAAATGGCCAAAAAATGAAAGCCTTTACCTTGAAATCAGGCACAAGACAAGGATGTCCCTTATCACCACTCCTATTCAATATAGTACTGGAAATACTAGCCAGAGCAATTAGACAAGAGAGAGAAATAAAAGGAGTAAAGATAGGAAAAGAAGAAGTTAAATTATCATTATTTGCAGATGACATGATACTCTACATAGAAGACCCCCAAACCTCTGTTGAAAGACTCCTAAGATATAATAAATAAATTTAGCAGTGAAATCAGGCATAAGACAAGGATGTCCCTTTATCACCACTCCTATTCAACATAGTATGGAAATACTGTAATGCAGCGGTAGTGGCTTTTACTTGGAGTTGCTCCTTGTGGGATTATTTCCCTCCCTTTCCTCTGCATTCTAAACATAAAGAAAAACCACACCGAAATGATTAGGTGTTAACTGCTAAATAATCTTTCTTTAGATTTACAGAATCTCTGCAACCTTCAGATTATATGTGAAATATAACTTCCCTCCTCACTGTTGACTGCTGTGCATCAACCCTCACCAAAGCATGCGCACTGCTATAAGGTTTAACTTCCAGAAGGGTAATATGTTTGTCTAGAGAATTACAGGAACAAGCCCCAAAAGGTAAAGGCCCATTATGATGTTCCAGGAAAAAAAAAAAATGGGCCATGCAAGCTTTGGAAGACAACCTCACTAAGCATGTAGTCTTTCTGCCCACTCACTGCACCTCCTTTTTCTCCCTATATGAATGAGCTCTTTTACATTACTTAGCTCCCTAAAACAGTCTCATTTTGGGGGACAACAGGTCCCTTCCTAGCCTCACAGTGCCATATCTTGAGTAAACCTGATTTCCCTCCCCCAATTTTCATCTTCAAGCATTGGAATTTGAGTGTTGAGCAGACAAATCAAGGTCCAGTAATACCACCCACAGTAAAGTTCAGAAAATATGGTCTTTAGGTCTTGCATAATCTAGTAAGTTATTAGAAAATCTAATTAAAGCTTTTTATGTCTCACCTCTGTGTACAGAGAACTGTGTATTGGCCTATGCAGTACAGAGCAATCAGACCAATCCTTTCTTTTTGGAACTATAGAGAAGCAAATTATGTCACTCCAAAATATGGCTTCAGGAGACACATAGCTACCACAAACAGGCCTTGTTGTATACAGATTATTTTGAGCTAATGTTTTGTTTTGTTCTGTTTTGTCTGTGGTACTAGGGATTGAACACAGGGTCTTTATCATTTTCAGTTTTTCTTTTGGAAAGGATCTCACCAAACTCACCAAGTTGCCCAGATTGGGCTCAAACTTGTGATCCTCCTGCCGCTCAGCTTCCCAGAGTGCTGGGATTACAAGTATGCACTGCCATACTCAGCTTCACTATAGGCTGTTAATGGATCTTATTATCTCTGGTCAATCCCACGCATTGTCTTCACATGAATCTGATCATTTTGTTTTCCTGCTTAAGATCATTCAGGTATTCTCTATATCTATCCAATAAAACAAATATTCCTCAGCACAAGATACATGATTTTTCAGAATCTTCCCCATCTTCAAACTCTAGGTTCATACACTGCCCTTTTATACTCACATGATCAGTTCTGGTCATAATGACCTCCTTCAAGGTCACCCCGAATGTCATAGGAACTCTTAAATGTCTGTTCTCTTGCACAAGAAATGAATGGGAAGAAGAGTGTAAAAACAATCCCTGTAAGACTGGTGACCTAACAAGCTGAGAAGCCTTAATAGCTGCCTTGGATTCAAGGTCCTGTTCATCTCCCTTGGTTCCCCTCCTTTCTGGGTCAAGGCAAGCATCACGCCATCCATCTACCTGTCAGCCTCCTCTCCTGGGCCACTGACCCACTGAGGGAAATACAATGCCCTACTTGTCTTTTATTCCCAGGACACAGCACTGTTTCTGGCACACAGCTGAGCCCAAAAGTTACCTGTCTTGGGAGAAATGGGGTGCTCAGAAGGGGAGGTTCGAGGAGGGACAGTGACAGTGGGAACTGTTAGGATGCTGAGCTCTGGGCTCCATTCGGTGACGGTGAGAACTGAGCTTTTCTCTTCCATGGCTGGGGTGAACTCCAGGCTGTCTGGAAGGCTTGGAGAAGGCATTAGAACCTATGAGATCAATTACAGGAATAAATTGTTATGGGGGAAAAAAAGGCAGTGACCTCTTCAAGAAATGCACTTTCACAAACATTTTTCATAAATAAGCACGAGTAACATGTGAAAAGCCATGATTAATACTGAAAAGCCCTGGATTACTAGGCCCTCTTTCAAATACATATTCTCTCTGATAAGCAGGTGTGGTAGTGCACACCTATAATCTCAGTACTCCAGAGGCTGAGGCAGGAGGATTGCCGTGAGTTTGAGGTCTGCACAGGCTACACAATGAGTTCAAGACCAGCTGGAATTATATAGCAAGATCCTATGTCAACCTTGCCCCACAAGTTCTCTCTGTTATGTATTAAAAATATAATGCAACTGTGGATTGGACAACTGGTACAAGTGAACACACATCTCAAGATAAAGGGAAAATAACTGTAGTGGCTCCTGAACTGATCAGTACAATGGATTGAAAGTTTGTTACCCCTCCCCTCAAATTCATCTGTAAAAGTCCTAGCCCCCACTGTGATAGGTTTTTTTCAGGGGGGAGGAGGGGCAACGAGTGATTAGGTCATAAGGGTGGATCCCTCATCAATGGCATCAGTGCCCTTATGTGCAGAGACCCAAGAGCTGTCCACAGAGGACACAGCGGCATGACGACTTCCTGTGAAACCAATAGGAGGGTATTCACCAGGAGCCTGGCCCTGCAGCACCCTGATCACAGACTTCTAGCTTGTAACACACAAAGTTGGTCAATTTAAAGTTTTTTATTTAAATGATATGTGTTGGAGGGAAAGTGGCATAATATTTTAATAAAGCACTCTTCCAGGAGTCAACAGCCAGTCACTGGGTTGGGCCTGCAAGGAAACTCTTAACAGACTAAGAATACGGGAGCCCATTAAGGACATAAATAGCAAGGAAGCCACGGAAAGCAAAGTTGCAATGTAAACTGGAGAGATGCCACTGGTGTTTATGGAAAACATAGCTCCTCTTTTCTCTGTGGTTGAATGCCAGGTATGACAGGGTACTTTTTCTGTAACTGGACAGTGATACCACTGCTAACATGCATGGGACACCTTTGGGGGTGCAGGGAGTTACTAGGCAGCTGACAAAACTTCCTGCAATGAAATTCCTGGGACTAAGATATGAAAAAAAGATGAAGCTTTACATTTGAGGTCTACTGCTCAAACTAGAGAAATCAATTGACCAAGAGGCTAGGTCTACTGCAACTTTAAACTGATAAATTTCATGGAACTTTGGGGCAACTGGTTTGTGAAGGGAGCTCTAATGGATGCCTCCACTCGCTAGAAGGAGGAACTTCAGAATTGCTGCCCCCTGGGCTGCAGACGAAGTGTGCAGCGCACAGCATTGTGAGCCTCTGCAAAGTCCTTAGGGTGAGCTGGACTTCTATTCCCCTCAGTTTTATCACACCTGAAAAAATACTGTCCAGATGAAATCAAGATTACAGAGGCTGCGGTGTAGCTCGGTGGTAGAACAGCTGCCTCACATGCATGAGCCCAGGCTCTATTTCCAGCACAAACACATGCACAAACAATGAAAGTTCATAGGAAATCAAGGCATAGGAAAGCCCAGGGAAATCAGAGCAGCTTGGGTCAGGGTCAAAAAACCACCAGGAAATGGCTGAGAGGGCAGAAAAGTCTACCCTACTCTCTTGTGAAACCTCTGCTTCCCAAACACTGAGTCTGCAATTCTTAGCCCCACAATCAGGCAATCTGTCCAGAACTCTGCTTCAGTACTGGGGTGCAGGTGCCTAGGACATGGCCCAGCAGAAGAAAAAGGATCCTCTGCATACTCCACTGAGCACCACCCCAGTACTCTGTTAGGCTATGTCCAGTCAACAAAAGACTCAGATGGCTCTTCCTGCACTTTCTCTGCTCCTCAACAGCCCATTTTAGGTGAAGCTGCCTTGTCTTGTTCCCTGACAAACACAAGAGGCAAAAAAATGTCCTTTATCCTCTACAATTGTGATTTGTCTTTTTTAGATGTCGTGTTTAAAGGTGCTAATACTTGAATAATGCTGCTATGGACATTCCTGTAATAACCTTAGTATGGACAGATGTTTATATTTCTCTAGAGTAAATGCTGAGAGGTGGGATGACTGAGGCACTCATGAACTACACCTAAGATCGTGAACTGGAAGACCATGTGGCAGAGCAGCTGAACCACTTTACATTCTCACTAGCAGAGGGTGAGTGTTCTAATCACTCTATATTCTTAACATTCATTTTTTGCTTTTTCTTTCCTTTTAGTTTTTGGAATGCCAGGGAAACCCAGGACCTCATACATGCAAGGCCAGCACTCAAGCATCTCCATTCCTATTTTTTTGTTTTTTATTTATTATATTATTATTATTTGTGTGTGTGTGTGTGATACTGGAGATCAAATTCAAGGGACTCTACTACTGAGCTATATCGCCAGCCCTCTTTGTTTTGTGAGACAAGATCTCACTAAGTTGCTTTACCACTGGAGGACATTCCCAGTCCTCTCGCCCTTTCTGAGGCAAGGTTTTGCTGTGTTGCCCAGGCTGGCCTTGAACCCTCTCCCAGACTCAAGCCATCCTCCTGCCTCAGCATCCTAGTAGTTGGGACTAGAGGTGCACAGTGTGGAAGTAACCTCCCATTCTCTTTCCACCTGAAAAGGCCTTGTAAATCTTGCATTCTTTCCTTAGAATCTCTGCCCACTTAGCTAATTAGGCCTGAGCTTCCAGACACATGAGGCACCTGCTTCGGTCAATGTCCAAGGCCTCTAGGTGTGCAGGCTGGCTCAGGAGAGGCCATGTTCACCTTTTTGGGGTTGGGAGGAAAAGCCAGAGCAGTCTATGCTGGGGAAGAAGGTGTTATCCTTCAGTCACCGCAGGGGCAGGACATCAGCAGGAACTGGAAGACACTCACCTGTCCCCCAGGGCTGCTGCGGGATGGTGCCTGGAGCTGAGAAGCATCACCTTTCTCTGGGGCCTGTCCCAGGGACTGAGCAGCCACAGAGGGCAATGGAGGGGGTATCAGGGCAGTGGGCCAGGCAGCCTCTTTGAGTGTGGGGTGCTGTGGGGCATGGGGACTGAGCTTAGTGTCCTGTGGTTTCTCCTCTGTGGATCCTGAGGCCACTGGACCATCTGCTGGGGATGCAGTTGCTTTGGGACTGTCCCCAGGAGATCCCAGATGGTCCCCCACAGATGCTGAGGCTGAAGGACCATCCCCCACAAATGTCGGGTCATGTACTGTGGATGTTGGGTGGTCCCCAATGGATACCGAGGCCAAGGGACTGTCCTCCGTGGATGTTGGGTCCTCCACAGATACTGAGGCTGAGGGGCCATCCCCTAAGGAGGCACTGGCGTCACCTGCACCCCAGCCAGAGTCCTGGGCATCCCCACTGAGGCCAGGCAGGCCGGTAGGCAGGAGGAGACCTGGCTCCAGGCCCCGGTAGTCATCATCAGCATAGTCTTCAGGCCTCTCCAGGCCCCCGCCTCTAGCTAGAAAGCGCAGATCCTTGGAGGGGTCCTCAGAGAGCTCCCCCCAGTCCCGCATTGGCACATCTTTGCTCAGCATCATATCCCCATAGTCCAGCAGCTGCGCAGGCCTCTCAGCTGAGGGCCGCAGCACAAAGGTGAGATAGGAGCGGATGGGCCCCGTCCTCTTGGGCACACAGCTCTCTCTCTGTGGGCAGCTCACTAGGTGGCAGTGCCCCTCAAACCACCAGGCCAGGTCACAGCTGGGCAGGTCACAGCAAGCAGCTGTGCAGTCTCCCACAGAGAAGGTCTGAGGCACGGGCATGATTCTGATGGTCTCCAGGTCTGGGGAGATGATGGCATTGGAATAGGTCCTACCCTCGTGGCAAGGTTGACCCGCACAACCTGGAAATGAGGCAAGCAGTGTGTGATGAGGAAGAGGCCCCTGGTGGGAAGCAGCTGAAGAACAAGAACTCATCCATCCCCACAAGCCTCAGAAACAACAAACAGTTGGCGTTTACTATAATAGGCCATTCACTAAACCAAACCACCCATCCATCCATGGACCCTCCTCTCCTGCCATCTACCCACTCAGCCACCCATCCATCCTTCCCTGCATTTATGCCTCTGTCCTTCTACCTGTCACCCACAGATCTTTCACCCACCTGAACACTGTGACAGATATCCATTCTACCTCTTCCTATTTCAATTTAGGTAATAGATACATTGCACTCTCTGTGTGTATTATTTTTGTATCATATATAATACTTTGCTCCTTTGTTGTAGCTTGGCATAACTGATGCCATCTTGAGCTCTGCATTTAACTAGTGCCATATATTTGACCCAGGAAAATAGAAAATTACTCATGGAATAAGTCCCATAAGAAAAGCAGAATGAGAGAGCCCCAACCATGGAGGGACTCAAGGTGCAGCACAGAAATGCAATTTGCCTGCCCTATCGGTAAGCTGCCCATGCCTGAGCTGGGAGGAGAACCAGCAGCTCCAGAGCTCCGACCAGGAAGGGTCTCAGGGTGCAGCACACAAAGGCAGTCTGCCCGCCCTCTCAGTAGGGGCCTCTGGCCTGAGCTGGGAGGGGAATGAGCAGCCCCAGAGCTCTGACCATGCAGGGACTCAAGGCGCAGCACAGAAAGGCAATTTGCCTGCCCTATAGGCAAGAACCCCTGGTATGAAGCAGGAGAAGAATCACTCAGCAGCTCCCAGGAGCCTACTGGTGAGCAGGCTAAGAATTAACCCACACCTCACCTCCCTTGTTAGCAAGTGAGCCAGAGATCTAGACATCTCTTGAGAGGTCGACCATATGCAATGTAGTAAATAGGGGGATTTCCTTCTATCATCTCTTTGAAGGCAAATATTGTTATTACTGTTTTGCTTTGTTCTGATTAATGGTATTGCTCTATTCAATGTTCTGTTTTGATAAGTTCTAGAATGTCCTGTATTTCCTTTGATTTGGCTATACCTTATTGAAAGAACAACTGTTGTGAAGATAATGGGATATACTATTGTACCTATTACTGTTATGCCAGTAACCTGTTGAGGGTTTCTGTACCAATTTCACTGCACTCTCTCAGTTGGCTTTGTTCCATGTTGTTCTGTTGTATTTTACTACCTTCAAAATAATAAAAAATTGAAATAAAAAGTAAATAACAACAAAACAGATCACTAAGGTATTGTACAAGCTGAAACATGATATAACTAAACAGATAATGGACTTGAAAAGCAAAAGGAGGAAAAGAAAGCAGTCTAAAGAATATAACTGCATATATGTTTAAGTGTGTAGGATTGATGACCACGTTGCTGGGTTTTTGTTGGATTGTTGAATGGAACTGTTCGTAGCCTCACTGTTTGAATGTCCACCTTGTATGCTTTAATTTTGTAACTTGAACAACTATATCTAGAAGACAATATGTAATTTATCAATTAGTGATTTCTTACTGGTTATTTTTTTCTTTGCCTTTGAAATTCTGTATTGTTTCTTCCCTTTTTTTCTGTTTTGCTTTTTTTTCTTCTTTAAATAAAATTTTTAAAAAAAGAAAGAAAAGCAGAATGAGCTGTACCCATAAGAGAAACATTAACCTGCTCAACAAAAGAAGCAGGATACAAATGTCAACCAAAAATTAATGTAAGATTGTAGCTAAATTGTTTCCAACAGGATGTCTTTTTGTGATTCTCTGTTTAAAAGCTTTGTAATTTTCCAGTTCAGGTCCACTTGGCAAGACTCTGAAATGGGTCCACACAAGTGGTCGCTGAGCTCAGCTAATTAAATTCCAAATTTATCAGTCTGGCTGCCTGGATTCCTATATTGTTTACGAACCCACTTCACCTTGCATCAAATTAAGTTACACAGGGTTATTCTGGGGAACAGCATCATGTCTTTGGCTTATTCTTGTTCGTTAAATGATTTTTTTTTCATCTCACAGGCTATTCTTATAATAGATTGGTTGACAGGGTAATATAAAAGAAAATCTTCATTATATATCTGAAACCAACAAGTTCTAGTCAAATTGTAAATAAGAACTGTAACTATTTCTAGTTAGTCAGTACAGTAAGTTATAGAGCCCATTATATAATGTGGAGTCTGCATCAGAACAGGCCACAGCCACCACAAAACTATAGGAAACTTCCGTAGTAGCTAGCAATGCCTGAAACTCAAGTGAATCACTTTTCTTGTATTCTTGTTTGTTTGGTATTTTACAAAAGAATCAGCCTGTGACAGACTGGACACACACAAATCAGCTTTTCACTACATATAATTTGAGAAGCACTGTCTTAAGGTTTTGCAGCACAACTCAGAAAAGCAAGAAATTTCTTTGCTGAACAGGGTTCACACAGATAATTGCTATTTATTGATAGCAGGGGATGTCAGAGAGTGTTTTTAATTGTAAATATATGGAAATGGCTACATGCAACATAGGAATCATCCTGATGTTTACTTTATACATCACTCTTGTAACAAAGCCAGAAGATTGAAGAAGTTAGGCTGACAGGCTATAGGTCCTGAACAGTTAACCTGCAGTAAACTGGAAGTCTTAATCAAGTTAACATCCAGAGGGCCCATTAATTAACTTAAGCAAACTGACTATTAGGGCCTAAGGGACCCTAAAGGACCCTAAATGCAAGGACCCTAAAGAGATGGGAGAAAGGTCCTAGAGGAAGTGAAGTGCAAACAAAGAAGCTTGCTCTCCAGACATCAAAGGTCCACCTGCAACCAGAAGCATCCCTGCTTTCTGTCACCAAAAACTAAATCACCAATGGAGGGCTGGGGATTTAGCTCAGCAGCATAAGCACCTGCCTTGCAAGCGCGTACAAGAATGCGGTCATGAGTTCAATCCCCAGTACCGATAAAAAAAAAAAAGCCAATGGATTGAAACATCTACAAAGCCCACTTTAATGAACCCCTGCCTGATACACAGAGAGATTTTTTCTTTTATTCTTTCTATAAACATCACTCGTTTTGTGTTGTTTTGTTGACTTCAATCTTTTTTGCCCCAAAACAAGATCACAGCACAGGAGGGAAGTGGTTAAAATTTTTTTTGATAACTCAATGCCAAACACAGACTCTAAGGAAAGACGATTGAGTCCTATTCACTTATCAGTTCTGGGGACCAAACAAGGCCTTGCACATACTTAGCACACATTCTATCACCTAGCTACCTCTAACCCTACCCTACTTAGTCCAATTTAATAGGAATCAGATGTAATATACATACATCTTTTCCAGTGAATGAACTAAACCTTAAACTGAAATGGCAGTTTTGGAAAGGAAAATCTAGTTTTTAAAATCATCTGAAGAGGTTTAGTCTTTTATTTTCTAAACAATAGCTTAATTTTTTTTTTTTTTTGTACTGGAGATCGAACTCATGACTTCACACTTGCCAGGCAGATGCTTATGCCACTGGGCTAAATCCCCAGCCCAATAGCTTAATCTTAAACATGGAAAAAAATAGTACATTCTAGGTAAACACACAAAAAAACACCTCTTATTAAGCTAAGCAATGAGAAACTGTGAAAGAATGGAGAGATAGTTAATCTCCAACTCTCGACTCTCAGAAACACTGTTTATTTTTAGAAACAGCACTGTATCTGGGTGGCCTTTAAGTGAAGACTCAAGCTACAAATTTCTTCCAAACCTTAATGCCAAGATCCACTTTGTTCCCTTGAGAAATAATTTAGTCATCTCCTTTTGGCCAAAGTGTTACAGAGGAACATCACATTTCCCCACTGGCCTTTGCCACCAGCAAGCCCAGGGGCCAACCTTAAAACTGTCTCAGGAATCACTGTGTGGGGACAGGCTGTGGCCCCAGAGCGGCACACGCCACAGGGGTGATGTGGGCTTTCTCACAGAAGTCTCAACTCACACTTTAGAGTAGTTTTCAGTCTGGCTGTAGGCAGAGCCCATGGGGCACCTGTGGGGCAGATTGCCCCCTTTTTCTGCAGTGAATCAAGAACTGAGGCTGTTAGACACACAGTGATACCTTGGTTCATAAATTTAATTCATTCCACAATTCTAGGAAGATGGCTATAGTCACATTTGTTGCCCAATGCAGAGTTTGGGAGCGGAAGCAAAATTTTGCTTAACACTTCAATTCGCAAACCGAATTGTTCACAAACAGAACCAATCCTGAACAAAGGCATCACTGTACAGCTCTTAAGCAGCGATCTTAATGATGAGGCAGGGGGCTCCTAGCAACTAAATCATCTTCCTTTTGTCCAAACCGTCATAACTGCTTTAGAATCTATTAGACCTAATCTAGAAAGCTTTTGGAGGACCACCAAACCCCTGGGAACCATGTTTGCATGGGTTAGCATTCAACAAAGGTAGAGAAGACAGAGACAGAGTGGCAAATTGCAAATCCCATTACTGGGAATCAGGAACTCAGGAATTGAAATTATGAAGTAATGGACAATATCTCCAAAGAAAAGGACAAAAAGCAATTTAAAAAGAGGATACTAGGGGTTTTTTTAAATGGATGTCTGAACATTTACATCACCTGAGACATTAAGGGCAATATTTCTGAGACTACATGTGAAATAAAGGACATTTTATTTTGCATACTGTGCAGTGATGAGGGATAGGTGGGGGACAGGGTAGGGCTTTTCCAACTGCAAAGCTTTCTTGTCTTCTTTCTTTTCTTTCTTTTTTTTTTTTTTTTTTTTTTGAGACAGGGTCATGCCATGTAGTTCAAACTGGTCTTGAGCTCACTTTGGTCTCCCTTTTTTTCTACCAGTTCAAGCTGGTCTCAAACTCTCAACAATGTTCCTGCCTCAGCCTTCCAAGTACACCACTATGCCCAGCTAATTGTAGAACTTTCTGCAGTGGACCCTGCTTCATCTAGAACAGTCCTTCCCAAAGCTGAAGTATTTCTGAAACATCCCCAGGGGCTGGCTGAAGGCCCACATTCCTGCACCATGGCCTTAGGTGCTCTGGTACCACAGGTCTAGACGGGGCTGAGCATAGGGTCTCTGGGAGGTCATTACAGCTTCCCTACATTTTGACAAACTCTGCATATAGAATTGGCTTCTCAAGCCACATCTCTGCTTGTCATCACTGGTACACTTAAACAGGCTCAGCTGTCCAGCCTCGTCAAGGACTACGAGAATCGAGGTTCACCAGTGATTTGACATTAAACAAATGTGTTCACTATAAGAAAAAATGGTACAATGAAAGTAAAGCTTAAGGTAAAAGAGAATTTGATCTTTCTAGAATGATCCACTCTGCAATTCTTTTAACCACTTAACAGCTTATTCCAAACGCCACCCAGGCAGTGCATTTGAGAGCATTTGTTTATGGGTTGTCTATCCCCAGCATTGCTCAGGCAGGAGTCATTGGAACCAGTCAATTCTTGTCTACATGAGACACACTTGGATGTCTGACTGTTTGTATTCTGTCAACTATGTATTTTTTAAATTTAAAACACTGTATTCATCTTTGATGTTTGTTTCTAGTGAAATCTAAAAATATGTTCTGGTTATTTTCTTTCACTAATTCATGTTCATGAAAAATAGCCTATAATGTTGTGCTACATTCCATAAAAATTCTTATTGTAAGTAATAAGGTATAATTTTTCTACTTCTCCAGAACTCAGTGATATTCTATTACAATACAAAATGGACATATTTGGGGCACTGAGACTGGATAGGAAGGAAGTGCCAAACATGTAAAAGAAAAAACTGAAAAAGGGAGAAATGTGAGATCAGAAAGAAGTTTGTGTTATGAATGAAGAAACAAAAAGATGTCTCCTTATTGTCAACCACTCATGATACAGAAGTAGTAGAACTTGAAAGAACTCAAAATATTTCAATAGTGGTCAGTGATTATAATACTTTTACAAGTGGTGTTGACAGAGTTGACCAATATCTAACAAGCTATCCTGCAATCAAAAAGGGAGAAAAAATATTATTATAAATTATGTATGTACCTTCTAGACCAAACAATATGGAACTCATTTTTTTATTTATTCAAAACAAGGGAGTTCAAAAAGCCACTTAGATTAGATCTGATAGACCAAATAACTAAAAAATACAGGACAGTGAAACGCCAAGCATTCGTCATACCATTATGTTTAGTGGGTAGAGATTTTATTGAAATTATACCACTCACAGGAAAAAAAAACAAAAGGAAGGGCTAACATGATGGTTGAAGTTTATGGTTCAAAGAAAGATAATAATTAAAAAACAATTCAGAAAGACTAGATACTACTTCTGGATTGTAATGTTGCATTGTGTATTGAATGTTTTAAGATATACCATCTACAGAAAAATTACTGTATAAATTTCACAAAATTGTCAGTTTTATATTTCCTGTTATATATTATCTTATAAAAATTAATGAAAACAAATGTGCAATTTTTGGTCATCCTAGGCTGGTAAGTGATTAAATACAGAAATGCAATTTTTTCCCAGGATAGACAAGATACGATTTTATTTTCCCACAAAGCAGTCAAATAAAAAATTTTAAATTCCTGCTCCAGAAAAATCACTTGCCTGCTTTTGCATGGAAAATCCTACTGGGAGCAAACACATGGCACCTTCGTTCCAGATTGATCTGAGCTGCATATGCCATCCAGGAGGAGCTCAAGCCAGACACAGTTGTCGAGTGACCTACCTGAGGCGGTCACCAGCAGAAGCAGGGACAGGAGGACACCTGCAGGGGGCACCATTCTGCCTCCCTCAGAGAGAACAGCAGGCTTCTGAGGTAGCAATTGCATACAAGCTCCCTTTGATGTTTTTAAGAGCCAGATCTGGCCTCTAGAATTTTAAAGAAACAACAAAAAAGAGACAGGAAGGAAGAAAAGAGTAGGTAAATATGGAAGCAATACAAAATAATTTCTATTTTTTTTTTTTTTCACATCAACTGGAAGTCCTGTCCAACTCATAGACCCACATCCCAAACATCTAGCCATCCAGCGGCAGCTGTCCAAACTGCACCTATAAAAGGTTTTATGCTGGCTCCTCTTCCAAACTGGGGCAGTAATCAAAGCCCAGCCACATGAAGCATAACAAAGCTTCCTATTCAGAGCTCCTTATCACAAAGGGGTCAGCAGCATCGACTGGGTTTGGCAGATACTCAAAAGCAGCAAGAGGAGTCGGAGAGCATCACAGTGCAAAGGTTGCAGGTGTGCACTGCCTGGGGCTGTGGGGGTGGGCCCGGCGCTGAAGCAGCCTCCCATCATCCAGGGTGATGGGTAAGGAAGCAGATTTGGCTTCTTTTTGGTTTTTCCAAGGCTGAAAGAAGAGATAACAAAAAAAGGCAAGCTTTTAGTCACTAATCAAGTCAAAGTCATTTGAGGTTAATTCCTCCAAAAGTTATTTACCTTCCAAAATTATTAGGCTTCCCATGGGCTTCCTGGGTTGTTACTGCAGAGGAGAGGTTTCTTGGGCAAATCACTGCAGGCCATGGTCAGAGTTCTACTTTTCTTCATGGTCTGGCCATGGCACACGGGTCTATCCTATCTCTCCAAGCCCAGATCTGTGAAATGACGGTGCACACAATACTGCTTTGCATCTTCAATTCCACATACAGAACTTTTCATCTGTATCTCTAACATCAGGAGGTCTCAAAACTGCAGCTGGACAACACCAGACAGAAAATGTGCCACACTGTGTGAACATCAGCCAAGTAGTGCTAATGTCAGGCTCCAAAGAATTTCCCCAGATACCACTTGGGTCGTTAGCTCAGGGAAATGGCATGTACTCAGCAGGTATGAGGCCCCTGGCTTTGTCTCCACCACACACACACACACGCACACGCACACGCACATGCACACAGATCCACAGACAAAAGTACTCCCACAATGCTGTGACCTCCCAAGCTCAAGATGGCGAATAAGCAATGTTATAAGGGAAAATCGCAGATATCAGCAGCTGAACTGACAAAACTGACAAGTAACCTGGAAGAAATGAACGAAGAATGCAAGAAAAAATATTTTTGAAACAGAGCTTGACTATGTTGCCCAGGCTGGCCTTGAATTCCTGGGCTCAAGCAAACTTCTCACTCAGCTTCCCACATAGATAGGACTACTGATATGTGAACCGCATTCAGTTTTTACTTGGAGGAAGAGGGAATAAGACAACTGATTTTAAAGAGCATATGGGAAAATAAACAAGAAAGGAAGGCTGAAAAATGTAAGTGAAGAAAACCAAGGAAAAAATAGTCTAATCACATAATAAAACATTAGAAAGCAACAATTACTATTACAGGTAGGACCCATGCACAGACAAATCACCAAATAGTAAATATTTCAGAAATAAGGCTACTTAGAACATGACAGGATATGGTTTTAAATGGCAACTCCATTCAGGGAGGAGGAGAATATATATAAGTTTGGAGAAAACGGGCCATTTAGAAAAAATACTAAGCTGCATCCATATCTCAGACCTTACACCAGAAGTGCTTCCTATTGTAACAGCAAGATCATAAATGCACTGTGAGAAAATGTAATAGATTTTTTGACAGGGGTTCTGGGATAATTCAGTGAAGGAAAGAGTAGTTTTCTCCACAACACTGCAGATAACAATGTGAGAAGAATGAAATGCCACCTCTCCCACCCACATAGTGCCTATAAAAATTAACCCAAGATGGATCCCTGACTCAGATGTAAGAGTTTAAGCTATAAACCTATGCAAAGAAAACATAAGAGTAAATCATCATGCAACTTAAGACTATGTACAGTAGTTCTTTAGTATCCAAGGGGACCAATTCAGGATCCTGGGCAAATATTAAAATTCCAGTTACGTCCTTGTTACATACCTGCAGTATTCACACATAATCTACACAATCTTTGCAGACTTTGTAAATCTTTAGATAACTTATACCTAATACAATGTAATTGTTATGTAACAGTTGCTACACTGGGCTCTGGTAAGTGGCTGTAGCCTGGCAAGCCCCTGCTGCCCCAGGGCGAGAACCATATCAGTGTTTCCTGAGACCCACGACCAGCCATGTTGGACCTGGGAGCACTGAGAAAACAGCGGCCAATTCACCCCTCTGGTGAGCGGCTATGAGCCTACCGGGGTGTGAGCTAAAAGTCAAACATCCATTCTCCCCCCACCCCAGCAAGTGAGAGCCAGAGATCTGAACATGTCTTGCGAGTTTGACTATAGGCAATACAGCAATAAGGGGGATTTTCTTCTGCCATTTCTTTGAAGGCAAATATTTTTGTCTCTGTTTTGCTCGGTTCTGATCAATGGTATTGCTCTATTCAGTATTCTGCTTTTACAATTTCCGTATTTCCTTCGATATTGCTCTACTGATTGAAGGAACAACTATTGTGAAGAAAACCAGATATATTATTGTACCTATTGCTGTTATCCCAGTAACCTGCTGTGAGGTTCTGTACCAATTTCTCTGCACTGCCTCAGCTGGCTATGTCCTGTCTTGTTCTGCTGTATTTTACTACCTTCAAAATAAAAAATAAATAAGTAAAATAAAAAATAATAATAAATAAAAAATTTTAAAAAGTAAATAACAACAACAAAACAGATCAGTAAGGTACTGAGCAACCTGAAACATGATATAACTAAACAGATAATAGACTTAAAAAGCAAAAGGAGGAAAAGAAAGTGCTCTAAAGGATGCAACTGCATATATATTTAAGGGTGTAGGATTGATAGTTATGTTGCTAAGTTTTTGTTGGATCAGAGAACAGAATTGTCTGCAGCCTCACTGTTTGAATGTCCACTTTGTATGCTTTAATTATTGTAACGTGAACAACTACATCCAAGAAGACAATATGTAATGCATCAACTAGTGATTTCTTACTGTTCATTTTTTTTTGAAATTCTGTATTGTTTCTACCCCCTTTTTTTCTGTTTTGCTTTATTTTTCCTCTCTCTTTAAATAAAATTTTAAAAAAATAGTTGCTACACTGTACTGTTTAGGAATCTATCACAGGAAAAGAAGTTTGTCCTCGGTGGAGGCAGTGCAGACACCTGGCAGCTGTGGGGAAGCTGACGCCTCCTGTGTGGACCAGGCCTCAAGACAAAAGACCATACAAATGCACCCACATCCTGAGGACTGATACCCTAAACAGTTCCCATTCCCCTAGGAAAGAGTCACTGCTCTGTAAAAATGCCGGCTTTCTATGTGACTCACTTCCCCATTTGTCCCTAATGTAATCAATTTCATCTGAACTTTTGATGTTAATTGGCTAACTATGGTTATGTACCACCTTATGCCATCAGCCTTGTGAGTTCCCAGTCTTCCCCCACCTTGAACCCATGGTCTTACTCTATAAAAGTCCCTGGAAAAGACAGAGTCCAGGGCAACCCGCTCGGGACCCCTTCTGTCTCTCTTCAGACAGAAGCTTTCTTTCTCTCAATAAATATATTCTGCTCTTACCTCTGTTCCTAAAATTCATTCTTCAATTTTAGAGAACATGACCTCACAGACATAGTAGGTTGGGAGTTTCATCCCCCTATATCTTTTGGAAATCTTCCAACGAGATCACGGAAGGGAGGTGAGAATCTGCTTTTGTTTCATAGACTCTGGACTGGGACTCATTTAGGTAACAAAATTTTATGCTTTAAATTTTGCTTTCTCTTTGCCAGTTATTTATAACTGTGAGTTTCGAGACGCCCGCCGCGTGTAGGGAGAAGCCAACAGACGTCCTCTCATGCAATATGCAAGGGGTTTTATTTGTTGTCCAAACATGGGTGGGGCCCACTGAACACGCAGGAACAGAGAGCCACGAGGCATGCCGGAGCATGGCTTTTAAAACTACAGGACAAAGGAAGGCAGGGCTTTGGCAAGCGCGGTTACAGAAACAGAAGGCATTGGTTAGTTTAAATGGCTTTCTACATTCATTGGAGGTTGTGACTATAGGGTGGTCTAGAGTCGGGCCCAGAGGGTGTTTCCTAATATGGGCAGTAGATGCCCAGGGAAGGTACATTCCATAAATTCCTTAAACACCGGATGGGGTTGTTTCTACCTTGCAACCCAGGTTTTCTAGTCAGCTTTATCCTTGTCTGAATTTAACCTAGGCAGCTTTAAACTGTAACGGTTCAATTCCCAGAATATTGGGAGGAGATGAGCGGCATGGAGCAGCGAGGGCAGACCATGCACTGTTAATAAGAGAAAATTTCTCTTACATAACTATTTATGATAACGGATTGCTATTTGCCCATGGTTTTTAATTGCTTTATCTCATATAGCTTTAATAAAATATTGTAAATCTAAGTTAAAACATGTGAAATTTATAAAGTTAAATTTAAATTGCTTGCTAAAGATACTGGTACTCCTTGCTTGATTGTATTTAGACAATAGCATTAGAAAAGATATTAGACAGGCTTTAATGTAAACTTCTGTAAAGTGGTTCTCTTAAATAAAAATCAGACTTAGAAAACATACATGCCTACAATAAAAACCAGGACTTCTTCCACCATTTAAACAGCACTAGGCTGGTGGTCGGACTTCAGACTTGGAGGACAGGTTTCACTGAGACAGACTGGCTCTGATACTCCTCTATACTCTAGAGGAAATGTCAAGCCTGTTCTTCTTCAATTTCCTTCCTTGGACTTTACCTCTACTCACTTCCCACTTTCTACTTACAGAGGCATGTGAAGTTAGGAAGAACTCTAGACCATTCAAACCTTTTCCTTCTTAGTTAAGCCAGTAGAAAATGAGCATTTACTAATAATGCCGAAGACAGGAAAGTCATCTTAGATAAAGGACACATACCCCATCTCTGGGTCAGACGAGACATTGATCAGAATTGTGCCTGTCCAGGAATTGTGTCCACACATAAAAGCCATGTCCCAGCTCAGTGTTCTGGGCAAGTCTCCATTTGAGATTAAACCTGAGACACAGTGGGGAGAACTGGCTTCCTGTGACAGTGGAAGAAGCTATCCCCAGAAGCAACACACATATGAGACCTAAACACATTAAATAAAGAGGTTCTCCAATCTCTCAAGTTGTGGACTTTAAAACTTTTATCGTAGATTCATATAGCAGTAGGTAGTGATCTTGATCAGGCTTTCAACTATCCCTTATAGAATTTCAACAAACACTGGTTACTCTGCCAGCTAATTAATCACTCTTATAGCAGCTGCCATCCTCAAAAGCAGAGGACAGGTTTCCCAGGCATCTGTCTGGTGAATGCTCATCGAAGCCAGTGGCCAATGGAGTTGATGAAGTGTTGAACAGACAGACGGCTGGATTGCTTTCTGGAGACTGATCTCTGGTTATCTGAGCTGATAGAAACTGAGAACTGAGGGTTCCTGGCCAGGGCAACTCTCTGGTGGACACCTGAAAATTCCTCAGTGAATCTGCTCATGACCACTGAAAATCTCCACTTTTCTATCATCTTTGTTTCTAAACTTTTCAGTGGAGTTTCAAATCACTTAGACTACCTTCCCCCACCTTCAGAGATTAGGCTAAGGTAGTTACAACAGTTGTTCACACTTCACAGCAGGTAGTAGGAAAGGATTTATGGGGTGGCCAGGGCAAAAAAAAAAAAAAGAAAGGATTTACATCTGTGCCTTACATATGTTAATTAAGAGTAACTGGACTTTGCTTTTCTGTGTGCCTAGAAAATTGATGTGCCTTCTAAAGTAAAATGTGATTGCTAGATAATTTGTAAACTTAACCTGTGAGCTTTAAAGATATAAAAATTTAAATAAAGTATAGCCTTATTCTGTTACTAAAAAGGTTACCTAGGTAATTAAATGGGAGACAAGTGCCTGGGGACTCCTTTGCCCAGTGCATGGGGCAGGGCTCCTCCAGTCAATTGTTCTACCTATCTCTAGAGAAAAGAAAAAACATTCTACTTCCAACTCACCTTTTAAAATAAGCAAAATAGTTTATTACAAAGTTATACTTCCTTCTTTAAGCATTCCTTATGGAGACAAAGTTTGTGAGCTATCTGCAAAGATAGGATTGCATGTCAGGCCGAGGGTGGATAGACTGACAGAATCTATCTTCAGTTCTCTCCAGCCAGCATCCACCTGCTCTGGAGCAGTACCAACACAGGGACACCTAGGGGCTATTTAGCAAACAGGAATAAAAAGGGACACCTTGTTTATATCCTTAATTTGCATAATTAGATAGCTCAATATCATTTATAGCTCAGTAAAAGTTCCTGAGTTCAATGCTTGGGTACAAAAAGGTTTCATACTTATGCCTTGCTTCTATATTACAGATATGGGTAGCACAATGCCAAAGCCCCTCTCTCCTTTGGAATGCATCCTTAAGCACTGGAAGATGTTCAACCCTTCCATGTTGAAAGAGTCAATTGGTATTTCTCTGCAAGAAATCCCCTAGAGCCAAAGGGGAATACAGAGAGAAGTATTAATTATGATGTTCTTTTGCAACTAAAATCATACTGCAAAAGAGAGGAAAAATGGTTAGAGCTGCAGTATGTTAAAATTCTCTTTGCATTAAAAGATAATTCCTATCTATGCTCCAGGTATAATTATAATCCTTATGAGACCACTCCCATTCATAGGTCTCTTTCTCTCAGTGACTTAGAGCAAATTAAGCTAGAACTAGAAAAATTTTCAGATGACCCTGATAAGTACATTGATGTCTATAGAGGATTTACTCAGGTATATGAACTAGATTGGAAAGATGTAATGTTACTCTTAAATCAGACATTGATTTCTAGTGAGAGAGAGACATTATAAGCTGCTGTTGCCTTTGGAGATGAATATCATATTGTTACTTTTAGAAGGCCAGAAGATAGGCAGCCAGGGGAACCACCAGTTCCCACTGGGATACAAGCAGTTCCTATCCAAGACCCCAAGTGGCCTGCCAATAATATAGGACATTGGAACAGGAGACATTTTTAAGTGTGTATTCTTGAAGGTCTAAGAAGGACAAAAACTGAGCCTTCTAGTTATTTTAAATTGCCAGCTACTTCTCAAGAAAAAGGTGAAAACCCCTCTGACTTCTTAGATCGTTTAGCAGAGGCAATAATAAAACATATGTCTATAGACCCCGATTCGATAGAGGGACAGATTTTGCTTGAAGACATGTTTATTACTCAGTCAAATCCAGACATGAGAAAAAAGCTACAGAAGATGGTTTTGCTCCAGATACTTCACTTGATATGTTAGTAAAAGTTGCCTCCTCAGTATTTTATAACCATGATAAAAAGGAGGTCAAGAAGAGAAAACAAAGAGACCGAGAGAAAACAGCTGCTTTTGCTGCAGCTTTAAGAGAAACAGACCCTAAGTCTGATTCTCAGGGCTCCAAGAAGAGCTCAGTGACAATTACCCTTAAGAGGGACTGCACTCAGAAGCCCCCTGGGCCATGCCCCGACTGCAAAGGTGACCACTGGAGGTCAGACTGCCCTCTGAGGTCACAGCCCCAGGGTTGAGACCCATCCTATCAGTTGGTCCAGCAGGACTAAAGGGCCCCAGGACCCTTGCTGCCTTCTCTCCCTCTGGCTGGACTGTCATCTCCACAGAAGAGCCCTGGGTAATCATGACTATAGAGGGAAAAGAAACCAGCCTATTGCTGGATACTGGCGCAAGCCTCTCGGTCCTTCTCTTCAATCCTGGTCTTCCTTCTAGTCACCATACCTCAGTGCAAGGAGTCACCAGCGAGGAGGTAATTCCGTACTTTTCACAACCCTTAGGCTGTAGCTGGGATGGTTTTCTTTTTACAAATTCGTTTTTAATTATGCTTAAAAGTCCAGTTCCCCTCTTAGGAAGAGATATTTTATCACGTTTGAATACTGTGACATACATGCACCCAGGTCAGGTAAGCTGCCTTCACCTCGTGGAGACAGAAATAAATCCTGAAGTGTGGGAAACTAAAGGTAGAATAGGTAGGGCAATGAGAGCTGCCCCAGTACAGACACACCTCAGACTGTACTATTTTTCCTCATCAGAAACAATATCCTTTAACTAAGTCAGAACTTTGCTGTCTTGAGGTAAGATATTAGGCCTCATTATTATACCCAAAGGGACCCAAAGGCAAAAAAAAAAAAAAGGTTAAACCCATTCTCTCCTTCCCACAGCCCAAAACTTTAAAACAGCTAAGGAGTTACAGGCTTTTGCTGCCTTTGGATACCCAGATATGGAGGGATTATACTATATAACCCCTTTATCAACTTATAAAAGAGACCCAAAAGACAGATACTCATATTTTATGCTGGGAACCTGATTCCCAAGCTGCATTTCAGAAGCTTAAACAAGCACTTCTGAGTGCCCCCCCACAGCCTACCCACAGGGTACCATTTCAACTTATATGTAGATGAGAGGTGAAGTATGGCTTTGCGAGTGCTTGTGCAAAATCTAGGCTCTGCTAACAACCTATAGGATATCTAAATGACTTTAGTCAGAGAACAAAGGGATGGCCTGTTGGCCTTAGAACTGTAGCTCTCTTGCTAGAGACAACCAAGCTGATTTTAGGAAAAGATTTCATTATATTGTATCTCACCATGTGGCAAGACTCTTTTCTTCTAATGGAAGTCTATGGCTGCCTTATAACCGACTTCTTAAATACCAGGCTCTACTTCTAGAAGGACCAGCCATTCAAATAAAGACATGTTTATTACTCAGCCATTCCTTAAATCCTACCACCTTCTTGCCAGAACAGGAGAAAGAAATTGAGATTGATAAACATGACTGTGAACAGGTAATTCTTCATGTACAGCCAAAAAGGACTTATTAAACAACCCGCTTACTGACCCAGATTTAACCCTCTTCTGTGATGACAGCTCCTTCATAGAAAAAAAAAAAGACAGCAGATGCAATGGTAACTTTACACCATACTCTTAAAAGTGCCTCACTTACACTGAGAACTAGTGCAGAGCTAGCCGAGCTCATAGCTCTGACCAGAGCCTTACAATTTAGCAAGGGACAAAAGGTCAATTTTTTTTTTATTTAAAGAGAAACAAAAGCATGTAAAAAGTAGAGATAATACAGAATTTCAAGAAAAAAAGATAAACAGTAAGAAATCACTCGTTGATAAATTACATATTGTCCTCTTAGAAATAGTTGTTCAAGTTACAAAATTAAAGCATATAAAGGTCAATATTGATACTTATTCTAAGTATGCTTTCCTAGTATTACATACTCATACAGCCATATAAAAAAAATTACCTAACAGCCAGTAGATCTCCTATAAAATATAAGGAGATAGATGATCTTTTATTACAGGCTGTCCTTCAAAATTGGATGGCATTAGATGTTCTAACAGCAGCACAGGGAGTCACTTGTACACTTGTAAAAACTAAATGCTGTGTATACATTCCCAATTCTTCTGCTAATATCTCAGTAGCTATTCAAGACATTAGACAACAAATTAACATGTCAGATTCTAAAATTCCCTGGACTTTATTCTTATAAGAATTAATTCCAGTTCCTCTTGGTGGAAATCTTTGTTAACTATACTCATAATTGTCTTATTAATTCTCCTCTTTGGCCCATGCATACTTAACTGTTTCTTTGGCTTTGTCACCTCCAGACTTAAACCTGTGCACGTACCCAAGATGAAAATGCCTGGTGTCTATGGAGGGCCTCTAGACAGGATCTCTGCAGAGTACCTCGGACTGCCGTTCAAACTGTGTGACCCTGTTCAGCCTGAAGCAGCTAGATCCAGTCTTCTGCCCTGTTACCCCTCATGGCCGTTCGGATTACTTCTCCAGAGGGGGGATTTGTGCAGGCAGCTCAGTTAGTCAAAAACATTATAGGCAGTGAGACAGGACTCAGTCCTCGGAGCCAGTGCAGACACCTGGCAGCTGTGGGGAAGCTGACGCCTCCTGTGTGGACCAGGCCTCAAGACAAAAGACCATACAAATGCACCCACATCCTGAGGACTGATACCCTAAACAGTTCCCATTCCCCTAGGAAAGAGTCACTGCTCTGTAAAAATGCCGGCTTTTTATGTGACTCACTTCCCCATTTGTCCCTAATGTAATCAATTTTACCTGAACTATTGATCTTATTGGCTAGCTATACTTACATCCCACCTTATGCCCATCTGCCTTGTGAGTTCCCAGTCTTCCCCCACCTTGAACCCATGGTTTTAATCTATAAAGTCCCTGGAAAAGACAGAGTCCTTGGCAACCCGCTCGGGACCCCTTCTGTCTCTCTCCAGACAAAAGCTTTCTTTCTCTCAATAAATATATTCTGCCCTTACCTCCATTGTTCCTAAAATTCAATTTTAGAGAACACGAATAGTAGGTTGGGAGTTTCATCCCCCTATATCAACATGACACTGCTGAGAGAGAGAGAGAGAGAGAGAGAGAGAGAGAGAGAGAGAGAGCTGGCATCTATACTCTCAGATTTGTCAGAGCACCCCAGATTTCAGCTGATATCCTGAATCCCTAGGGATGTGTGAAACATACTGAATAGAACCAAGAACAATTTGTTAATAAGAGAAAACACACAGGGAACTATAACCATTCAAGTGAAAGAAGAATTGAACTGAAGGAAAGACCTAGAGAACAAGCCATAGGCAGGGAATAACAGATGTATTTTTATTTTAATTTTCAACTTTCTGAATTCAGTAATTTTCATTTCAAAGAGATGGCATTGCCATGTTCCTCAAAAACATTATTTTTCAGACCTGCTAACAGCTTTCATCTCAACTGGGCAGTCTGCAATAAAGAAAAGAAGAAACCCTGTATGTGACAGCCAGGATCCAACAGAGCCCAGGACCTGGTATGGGCTTCTCCAGGCTTTGTTTCTTGGGGAGTTCTGCCCAGAGTGATCTGGTGGAGAATCAGAGGAAATGTAATACTCAACATATTTCTCTTTCCACTTCACTGCAGATGAGTTCACTTTTGATCCCTAGAAAAAGTCACAGTAGCTGTGATCAATAAATGCAGGCTAAGTAGGGCAAGGCAATTCAAGATGCCCTGCAGGTCCCCAAGGACTGTGACAAATTTCAGGTGTATCTGGCACATGAAGTCCATGACTGGCCAGTGTTTGCAGTGTCTGCAGATGGGAAATGGCATGCTTCAAACTGTTCTAAGCCTTCTGCCTCTGGCTTTCTCATTGTCACCCCAATCTCCTTGTGCTGCCACTCCTACACCTCTACTGTCCAATGCAAAGCCAGTTTATCTGTGACACCTTCCTCAGCTTCACAAATGTGGTCTCCAAATGGAGCCACGGCTCGCTACACTGATATGTCTCAGGGCCAGATTAGCACAGTGCAGTTCTGTGGTAACACTGAAATGAACATTTGTAAATCTACCACTTACTTCATCATGTCCCTGGCACATTATACATTTTTGGTCCATGGTAGAGATTGAACCCAGGGCCTCATGCATTCTAAGTGAGCGCTCTACCACTGAACTACACCTCCAGCCTCCCAGTTACATATTATTATCTGTTTTATACATAGTGAAACTGTACATCCATGTTGGTGTTACTGAAATCTTAGTATATTAAGTGAAAAAAGCAGTCATGAATTGGACCCAATGTGTGTATGTCTACCACCAGGAAATATGTCCTTTCTACTATACTGTAAAGCAACTCTTGCCTTCATTTTAAAAACTGTTAATTGGGCTTCCATGTATTTTCTTTTTTTTTTAATGTTTTATTTTAATTTAATTTAATTTTATTTTTTGGTACCAGGGATCGAACTCATGACCTTGTGCTTGCCAGGCAGGTGGCTTCCATGTATTTTCCAAAGCAATGTATGCTTACCACAGAAACCCAAGCAACTAAATGTCACAAAGTGGGTGATAGTGTGTCACCTGCCAGCCCCACCCCATCCTTCTCTCCACCAAGCGACCTCATGATGCCCTCATCCCTCAGTGTGAGTTCAAAGCCTGGTCCCAGGTGTCATGGTCCCCACTCTAACTCCAACTCATGCAGGAGTTTCATCCCCAAAGTCAGGTCAGTTGTATTAAGAAATTTTATCTGACTATAGTGTTTTGAGGTGGGGCCTTTGGGAAATTACTTGGATTAGACACTGTCATTAGGGTGGAGCTCTCAAGATTGGCTTCTGGTGCTTTATAGAGAGAGGAAGGACTGGAAGAGGTATAAACATGCACTTCCTGTCTCTTCCCTGTGATATTCTGAGTGACCTTAGGACTCTGCCAGCAGAAGGTCATCACCAGATGAGAGTCCCAGAAGTTGGGCCTCCAGAACCTCAAGATAAACCTCTTTTCTTTATGTAGTTACCTTGCCACCAGCATTTCATTACAATAATACAAAGCTGCCTACTATACCAGGCATCATACTGGAAACCACAAGGGTAGAAGCTCTTTCTGGTTGCAACTACTGTATATTCCTGCAAACTAGAAGAGGGTTGGTATATAATAGAAGCTCAATTTTACTAAATAAATGCACAAGTGAATAAAGGAAGGATAAATCTTGCCCCAAATAATTAAAAGTAAACTCTGGAGCCAGCTCACTGCTCTGGTAAGTGGCTGTGGCCTGGCAAGCCGCAGTCACTCCAGGGTGAGAACCATCAGCATCTCCTGAGATCTGAGCCATGTTAGAACTTGGGGTGCTGGGAAAACTAGTAGCCAGCTCACCACTCTGGTAAACAGCTGTGAGCCTACCGGCACATGGGCTAAGAATCAAACATCCATCCACCCACCCCCACCCCCGTTAGCAAGTGGGAGCCACAGATCTGAGCATCTCTTGCAAGGTTGACTATAAACAATATAGCAAATAAGGGGGATTTCCTTCTACCATCTCTTTGAAGGCAAATATTTTTATCACTGTTTTGCTCTGTTCTGATTAATGGTATTGCTCTATTCAATATTCTGTTTCTATAAGTTCAGTATTTCCTTCAATTTTGCTGTAACTGATTGAAAGAGCAACTACTGTGAAGAAAACGAGATATACTATTGTACCTATTGCTGTTATTCTGGTAACCTGCTGTGAAGTTCTGTACCAATGTCACTACACTGTCTCAACTGGCTTTGTTCCATCTTGTTCGGCTGTATTTTACTACCTTCAAAATAAAATAAATAAATAAATAGTAAATAACAACAACAAAACAGTAAGGTACTGAGCAAGCTGAAACATGATATAACTAAACAGATTATGGACTTAAAAAGCAAAAGGAGGAAAAGAAAGTACTCTAAAGGATATAATGGCATAAATATTTAAGTGTTGATAAACACATTGCTAGGTTTTTGTTGGATTGTTGCACAGAACTGTTTGCAGCCTCACTGTTTGAATGTCCACTTTGTATGCTTTAATTTTGTAACTTGAACAACTATATCTAGGAAGAAAATACATAATTTATCAAATGGTGATTTCTTACTGTTTATTTTTTTTTTAACTTCTGTATTGTCTCTACCCTTTTTTCTGTTTTGTTTTTTTCTCTTTAAATAAAATTTTTAAAAAGTAAACTCTGATGCATAGATTTAAATTACTATAACAATTCATATTATACATCTACTGTATTTTGTTTTATACTTACTTTATGTGAAATGCCATATGTACATTGCAACACTGTGATAAAGAACAAAAATTAGAAAAAAATCCCAAGAAATTAACAGGAGGCTAGTCTAACAAATTATAATTCCAAGTGACTGAATGGTATGTAATTGTATACTCACATTGGTATTATTGAAATCTTGGGATATTAAGTGAAAAAAGCTAGTAAGGTTGGTGTCTATAGTATGCTATCTTTGTAAAGTACAGACAAACATTATTTTTTCATTTATTGACTGGTTGTTTGAGACCGGGTCTCACCATATAGTTTAGGCTGGCCTTGCACTCCCTAAAATGCCAGGCTGGCCTCAAACTTATGGCATGCCTCCTGCCTCAGCCTCCCAAGTGCTGTTATTATAGGCATGTGTCACCATACCTTCTGGCTTTATTTCTATATATCTGATCTCCTTGTATTTTGTATTTGCAAAAAAAAAAAAAAAAAGCCATGAGAAAATATAAAATAAACTAAGAGACATAGCAGAGAGGAAACAGTGAATTAGACAATGTGAGAGGCAGGGGTTAGGAGTGATCTCTCATGGAATACATCTATATCAGCGATAATAAACCTCTGGCACATGTACTACAACAGGCACACACAGTCCTCTCTGTCAGCAAGCAAGCCAAGTCACCCAACATCACCCAAGCAGCCAACCACCAGATAACTGTGCAGACAGGGACCATGCACATGGTCAGAAGGCAGTGGCACCAGATGATGACATCATGAGATGCGACTCACTAGCCACCACTCGTCAGAGCTTTTGAATGACTGGATACTAAGCTGATAGACAGACTTACAGACAGACAGATAGTGATAGAAATTATAGATATGAAGTATACACACTTCAGGAAAAGAAAAACTTGTATAGTTTAATACTAAATTTACTGAGCCATCATGAGTTTAATAACGTTACCTTTGGCCTCACAATTATAAGAGGTGCTCAAAGTGGTGGCCATTAGCTTCCAGACATTTTTATAGTAGAGTGAACTGCTGCTTGGATAACCTTAGTCAAAGTGTCCATTGATGCTGCTGAATGTGCATTTTCAATTTTCTCTACAGACCTGCAGTGTAGTGGGTTTTCTCTGATATATGACATCCTTTAGGGTCGCCCCATAGGTAAAAGTCTGCAGGTGTTAAATCAGGAGAATATGCACCTTATACAAGGTTTTTTTTTTTCCTGAAGTGTGTATACATGTTTTGGTGGACTCTGTATTTGCTCAGATTGGCTGTGAGTTTTAATGCATTTCTTTTTATTAACACAAGATTTTAGCTTTGAATTTTCTTTTCCTTTTTTTTTTTTTTTTTGTCTTTTTGAGACAGAGTTTCTCTATGCAGTTCGGGCTGGTCCTGAGCTCACTTTGTAACCCAGGCTGGTCTCAAACTCGCAACGATCCTCCTGCCTCAGCCTCCTGAGTGCTGGGATTACAGGCGTGAGTCACCACGCCTGGCTTAGCTTTGAATTTTCTTATGAAAAATTAAAATTTAATATCTAATATTTAGCAAAGAGAGATTCTAATTAAGAGACAGATTCTTTTAATGTTGTGCTGTCCCCCTGGCATATCTGAATCTGCAGTATCATATTTAGTTGTTTGTAATGAAGTATGAGCCAAGACTTGACAAATTATCAGCATGCATACGGCAGCAAAGATCACACTAATTGTGGAAAAGCATGTCAAATGCAAACTTTTAACTTTCAATAAAAAGCTGTTTATATTACTAAAAGCTGTTATTGTTTTTGTAAGACAAAAGACATTAACGTATGAGGTTTTTTTTTTTTGAACAAAAACCTCAATATTCGAGTTTAATTGCAGTACTGGCACTGTGCAATAAATAAGTGGGTTTTGGGTTGCAGTTTGGGAACTGGGTCTGTTTGGGTTTGGCATCACTGGTCTACATGATTTTACTCTAGATAACGAATGTGATGTCACCTATTACTATTTTAAGTATGTCACTTTCAAAGGCACAAAGCACTATAAACTAGGAGTTTCTTGACCCCCTCCCTAGCCTGAGACCTGTTCTGAGGATGTAACCCACCACCTTCAACACATAGCTCTTTCCCTTACTTGCCTCCACCTTTAAAAATACTGCATCAGGGCTGGGCGTGGTGGCTCACACCTGTAATCCCAGCACTCAGGAGGCTGAGGCAGGAGGATCATTGCAAGTTCAAGATCAGCCTGGGCTACAAAGTGAGCTCAAGGCCAGCCTGAACTGCATAATTGCATAGCAAGACCCTGTCTTTAAAAAAAAAAAAAAAAAAAACTGTATCAGGGATATTATAGCTCAGCAGCACAGTGCCTGCCTGGCAAGCATGAGGTCATGTGTTTAATTCCTGGTGCAAAAAAAAACTCCTTTGCGCCAGAGATATAGCTCAGTAGCACAGGACCTGCCTACAAGTTGTTGTAGTCAGGAATTGCAAGGAAAACAATTACATATGGGACACATAACTTACAGCATTATTTTATAATGGTCACCCAAAATGTTAAATACAAAAGAAAGAGTGCAGGAAATCTATCCACACACTAAGGCTTAAAGAATTCAGGTGAGGGCTTGGATCCCATGGCAATGTTCTGCATGAGTCTAGCTGAAGACCTAGAGCCCATGAAAATGCACCCTATAAGTCCAACTGGAGGCCTAGTGCCCAGGGCAATAGGTCTGTTTCATGGATCTGTGCTGGGAAAGATCCAAAAAGTCAGTGGTGGAAGCCACAAAGTCTGTGCCAGTGGGATGCAGGATCTGTGTCAGCAAGCTGAGGGTTCTGCACTGGAACAAGGAAGCGACTCTCAAAATAAGGACCAAAGATCCCCTGAAAAGTACCACAGTCATCCTCAGGGACAACGAGATCCTGAGTTCTTCCGACAATAAGAGCAGCCGAGTTCATACCAGGAAGCCAGCGTGGCAAGCTTGTTCTGGAGATGGAACAGCACACCATCTTCTCCTCCAGATCCAGGAAGTGGTAAAGACCACAGCTCCCCCAAAGTGAACCGCAGCCATTCTCAGCGACAACAAGGTCCCAAGCTCCTCTGATGATGATAACAGCCAAGTTCATATCAGGGAAGAAGTTTGACAAACTCCTCTAGGAGAACCAATGGCAATATGAGAACCATCAACATCACAGACAACGAACAACACTCCTTCTTCCTCCCCAGTTCTCTTTTTCATCTTGGCAACTCTCCTCAGGTGGGCCATCTGCACTCAGCACCATGCTGATTCAGTTCAGCTGGTATTACAAGTTGACCATAAGTTATCAATCTACCACACAAGCACGAGATTGTGAGTTTGATTCCCAGTATTGAAAAAAAAAAGAATAAAAATACTTCATCTTCCATATCATTATTTCTCAAGGTTTTCATTTCAACCGTTCTCTGAGGATCTTACTTCTAATGACAAAGGTTCAGCAAGCTATGCTGCCCACGGGCACACACACGTAAACACGTACGTGTTGTCCCATCTCCACTTCTCTCTCATGGTCCAACCGCGTGTTTTACTGCCCCTGTAGTTACTGTATGATTGCAGGCCTTCCTAACTCAAAAAATACGGTCAGAAATCTGAGGGTCTCCTAAAAGTATGAAGAACACCTATCTTCCAAGGAAGGTAGTGCTTTCTAGGCGATCAGCAAGTCCAACAAAACAACTTGAAAAGTGAATCATTCTTCCACAGAATCTGTTTTTTTGTCAACATTAAATACCTTTTGTGTGGTATTGTTTGACACCCTTTTGGAATATTGTTCAGATACAAGGCATGATGCAAATGATCAGTACAAAAACTAAAGAAACTAAAACAAGCCCAATTAATAATGTAAAGATTTGACATAATCAAAAATTCATTGTATTCAAGTACCAGAAAAGTCTAATTTGCCTTGATGTTTATCAGATGAATAATTTACTTGAAATTTCTCCCTGCAGTAGGATTTTTAATGAGGTTATTTGTGACAGCTCATTTTCTAAAGCCCAGACACAATACAATGTAGACTGGGGTGGGGGCAGTGCTGGGATTCACACATGCTAAACACAACCTCTACCACTTAGCTACATCCCTAACCATGCAGGGGAGACTTATATTTTCCACGGGGCTTACTTTATTACAACTATGTAAATATTTTTCACTAATGAATCACATATAATCATGTATCTTTCTCTTAAAAACTTTTGCCTTCCTTGCAGTTAATAAATTTATTCTTTGGTTACTTGTCCAGTTTTCTGTATATTTATCACTACATTATTCCTCAATGTAAAGACAAAACAATAAAATGGGCGGAAGTGGTGGCACATGCCTATAATCCTAGTGTCCTGGGAGGCTGAGGCAGAAGGATCACTAGCTAGCTTAGGTCTACGGATGTGGTTCAGGGTTAGAGTACTTGCTTGGCACACACAAGGCCCTATGTTCAATCTCTAGGACCAGGGTGGGAAAAATTAAACTCATCACTCATTAAAAAGAAATAAAAGTTATAAATTAAACTGTTAGTAAAATATTACATTAAAATGACCTTAACAATTTGGGAATAAAAAAAAAGGATAATCAAATAAAGACATTGAAACAAATGTTTAAAAACCCACAGAGCTGGAGGCATGGCTCAGTAGAAGGACAGTTATATAGTACATATAAGGCCCTAGGTTCAATAACCAGCGCCATAAAAAAATTACCATCATTTCATTTAAAAGCTGATTATTTTCACCAAGGGTGGTGGTGCACATCTGTAATCCCAACACTTGGAAGGCTGAGACAAAAGGATCACTGCAAATTTGAGGCCAGCCTGGGCTACTAGTAAGTTCAAAACCAGCCTGAACTACATAGCAAGACCCTGTCTCAAAAAACAAAACAAAACTGGTGACTTTAATATAATAAATGTAGGAATATACAATTTCACAATATAGGATAACCTTCTAAGTTTGCTAAATTTAGCCTTATTGATAGAATTTTATTTATATTGTGTACTATGTATATTCATTTTTAGTAATATAAATATGGCATTTCTACTAAGATAGAATTCCAACTGCCTGATACTAGGATAAATAAATATTGTGTATTTCCACAGTGTATCACCATGAAGTCATTTAAGCAATCCAGTAGCAGAACATTTAATGATACAATATAATGCCCATAATACAGTATTATGAAAAATGCAAATCTTCCAGGCACCTTTAAGAGACAAAACTTTGAGAAATTCTCCCTTAAGAACTGGTGACAACACATGCTTGTTGCTCACAGGTTTGGGCTTGACTTCCATTCGAGTAACTATCATAAACACCCACAGAAAAGCAACAGAAAGACAGGAACAGTATGCCCCCAAGGTTTGGCATATAAAAATAAAAGATGGCACTTAAAATGTTCAACAAGAGAAGTAGTTAACTACAAGATTTTTACAAAAACATGATCCTGGCAGATTTGAAAAATAACCAAGCCCAATTAAACTAAGGAGAGAGAACTTTTGCTACTGGACATTCAGGGATGGGTCAAACAGCAGATGAGCCCCTGCTGCAGAACTCAGAGGGTCACAGTGAGCACAGGTGTAGCCCATTTCACCAAGGAGCCAACAAGAAGGGGAGAGAGGAGAGCTCTGGGCAGTCCAGCACAGACAGTGGCCAGAAGAGGGCAACAGTGGAGAGCTGCCTGTGGGTTATCATCAGTACCCCGCCTTTCTTTGCAATCGTGAGCTTCTGCATGGGGGAGGGAGAGTGCAGAGAGAAGACAGGCCATCTGGAGCATGGCATCCTACACCATGATGGTGGCACTAAAGGTCCTCTGAATAAGTCAGAGATTTGATTAACTTTGCAGGTGGCACCTTAGGATCTACTGATGGGCAGAGCACAGGTGTGAGACCAGGTCAGAGACCAGAATGACTCTAGGATTGCTGCCATTTAACTCGGGGAAAATGCAAGAGACATTTGCACAGAGCTGTGAGCAGGACACAGGAGGGACAGCCCATGGTCAGGGAGAGGGGCAGGAGGTACAAATGGGAGGCATCATCAGAGTTGGAATTCAGAGCCACAGGGCTGGCTAACAGCACCAGAGGGAAAAGGAAGATGGACAAGAAAGAGAGGAGAGAGAGGTTGCTAGAGTGACAGACAGAGCAGGAGAGAGAATGTGAGAGGGAGGCTGGAATGGTCTATTGAAAGCGCAGTCTATGAACATTTCTGGACCAGCCTGGCATGGACAAGGTCCTGGATTTGATCCCAAGCACAGGAAACTGGGGGTAGCGGAGAAAAAAGTAAAAGAAAATCCTCACCTCCTCAGACAGACCTGCAGGGAGGCTTTAATGTGCCAGGGAGAAAAACTTAAAATAATTCCTTCTGATCCTGAGAGCACCACATTCTGTTGGCAGCAGGGTGCAAATCACAGGGCAGCAATCACTGGCTGCTTCAGCCAGAGCTCAGCAAATACAGCTCCAGCCCGACTGCAGAGGACCCGCCAACTAATGATGGCCCATGGATTCCATCGCTGTGAACTGCAGCACTGCCAGCTCCACTGCTTGAAAATGATGCCCTGTGCTTCCTTGGTCAATAATGTACCATGGAGAAAAAGGTCAGCAACAGATTTTCAACAATTTGCCAATGCTGGTCAAAAGTGAGGAGTCAAGCTCTTAACTCAGTATTCAGACAGGCAAAAATGATTTTTGTCACCTAGACTACAGCAGGGCTTGGTTTTTTTTTTTTTTTTTTTTTGTAGCTCAGGCTGATCTCAAAGTCGCAGCAATCATCCTGTCTCAGCCTCCTGAGTGCTGGAATTACAGGTATATACCACCATGCCCAGTTTGGGATTTTTTAAAAAATTAAAACCCAGGGGCTGGGGATACAGCTCAGTGGCACAATGCCTGCCTTGCAAGCGCGAGGTCATGAGTCTGATCCCCAGTACCAAAAAAATTTAAAATCTTTAAAAAATTAAAAAATAAAACCAAGGTCCTATGCACACCTGTAATCCTAGAACTTGGGAAGCTGAGGCAGGAGGATTACCATGAGTTTGAGGTCAGCCTGGGCTACAGAGAGATTTCAAAGCCAGCATAGACTACACAGTGAGACCCTGTCTCAAAAAACAAAACAAAACAAAAATTCATTCCGAAATATATATTGATTCTATCACCTGGTAACCAGTTCATATTTTCATAGCTGATACCAGATATGACAGAGGAACACTTAATATTTTCTGCCTGAAGTCAAGAGCAAGAGACGGATTCTGTTCTCATCCTTTCTACTCAACATTGCACTAGAGGTTTTAACAGGACAATTAAGAAAGGGAACTGATGGCTTTCAGATTGGGAAGGAATATGAAAAACTATTTCTATGTGCAGATAGTCTTGTACATAAAAATATACAAGGAATCCACAAGGCTAAATTAAGAGTTAAGCAAGGTTGACATAAGATCAATATATAAAAGCCAATTGCATGTCTATAAATTAACAATGAGAAAACTGAAATTAAAACTAAGAAATCAATTCTATTTACAGTATCACCATAAAAACTTACAAATAATTTTTTTTTGTACCAAGGTTAAAACTTTTTTTTTAAAATTACAAATAAATTTTAAAAAGAAGCTTAAGGGGCTGGGGATTTAGCTCAGTGACATAAGCACTGCCTGGCAAGCACAAGGTCGCGAGTTCAATCCCCAGTACCAAGAAAGAAAAAAAGAAGTGTAAGGATAACACTGTGAAAATCACACAACACTGTTGAGCTGGGCATGGTTGTGCATGCCTGTAATCCCAGCACTTGGAAGGCTGAGACAGGAGGATCGCCATGAGCTTGAAAGCAGACTGAGCTACATAATGAGTGCTAAGCCAGCCTGAACCACAGTGAGATCCTGTCTCAAAAAAAGCAAGAAACACGTAAATAAATAAATAAATAAATAAAATAAATAAAGTGAACACACAACCCACAGAATGGAAGGAAATACTACAAACCATATAAGGTGTCCAACAAAGGATGCAGAATTACAGCTCAACAATAAAAAGACCAATAGTCCATTAAAAAACAGGCAGAGTCTCAATTAAACATTTTCCCAAAGCAGATACATAAATGGCCAATAAGCATATAAAGACATGCTATTATTAACTATCAGGAAAATGTAGACCAAAACTGACAGTGAGATGTCACATCCATGGTAGTGTCAAAAAGGCGATGAACGTCAGGTGTGGTGAAGACGGAGCCCGCTGTGGTTTACTAAATACCCCGCAAAGGCTCCAGCGTCGATGCTTGGCCTCCCAGCCTGTGGTACTAGGAGGTGGTGGGCTTCAAAGCAATAGGGCACCAAGGGAGCCAGGTCACTGGGGGCGAGTCCCCCGCGGGGAAGTAGCGACCCAAGTTCTTCTACATTTTCTCCACACCCCAGCTGTGACAGGACGCTCTGCCTCACCACAAGACCAAAGCAACGGGGCCAATGAGTCATGGGCAGAAACTCCAACAGTGGGCCAGAGTAACCCTTTCCCTCCTTAAACTTGCTGTCTCAGGTACTGTGTTACAGCACAGAAAGTGACGAACACAGAATTCTCAAATACTACTAGGAGGAAGGTAAATCCATGCAGCCACTTTTCAGAACAACTCTACACCCTGCACTCGGGAGGCTGAGGCAGGAGGATCACCGTGAGTTTGAGGTCAGCCTGGGCCACGTAGTGAGTTCAAGGCCAGCCTGAACCACACAGTAAGATCCTGTCTCAAACAAACAATTCTACTATTTCTGAAAGAAAAAAAACATGAGTGCTAATTTCCTTCCAAGAAACTTAAAAACATATACTGACACAAAAACCTGCACTCCAATGTTCACAGAAGCATTATTTCTTGCAGCCAAAAACTGGAAGAAATAACCCAAATGCCCAAACTTGGGAGTAGGTAAATGCAATGTGACATTTCTATATACATGAATGGTATTTGGCAATGAAAAGAGAAAGTGGTACCTACTGCAACATGGATGAACTGGGCACCACTGTGCCAAGGAAACACGCAGGACAGAAACGGTCACAGAGTAAACGACTCCACTCATGAAATGTCCACAGTAAGTAAATCCAGAGAGACGGAAAGTAAATTATTGCTGCCAGGGGAGGTGGACAAGGTGAGGTGAGGAGGCCTGTTCACTGTGCGTCTTAGAATATTTTTAAGAAATGACTCAGGTGTTCCAAAATTACACAGTGAGGATGATTACAGAATTCTCCTGTGAAAAATAAAATTCAAGTTGGCCATGGTAATGCATGCCTGTAATTCCAGCATTTGAGAGGCAGAGGTGAGAGGATCGCCATGAGTTTGAGTCCGGACCGGGCTGCTTAATGAGTTGAAGGCCAGCCTGAACTACATGGTGAGACCCTGTTTCAAAACCAACACAAACTAACAAAGGAAATAAAGAAAATAAAATCCACTGAGTTATACACTTGAGAATGGCAACTTCTTTGTTATGTAAAGTATACCTCAACAAAGCTATCACCTTTAAAAGAAGACATATTGAGCACCTCCATATCCCAGGCACTATCCTAGTTTCTGGGGTGTATCAATGAATAAAATGCTCCAGGAAGCCCCAGTAAAGTATGTCCCAAGATGCCCAAAGAGCCTGCAGGCTTGACTGTGCAATGCATCTTGGTAAACCATGAAAATTACAGAGAAAAAGAGAGAAGTCAACGAAGCTACGAGGCTTCTGGAACAGAAGTTCTGATTTTCAGGAAGGAAATGAGGTAATTTATAGACATTCACCTTTCAGCTCCCTCCCCATCTTATCATAGAATAACACAGTTCTTACTCTCAATACAGTTACAAAAGTTACCCTTTATTATACTCTAATTATTCTTTCCAGTTAACAGTTTTGCCATGGTCCATTGAGGTGATTATTACAATTTGCTCCACCTCTGCCTTATTCATCGACAGGTGGTTCTGGCTTTTTTCCTTTTATAAACAACATCAGGATGTAATGCTCCTGCCAGGTCAGAAAACGTCAAGGTGCAGCTTCCCGGTCTGATGGAGATCAGAACAGTTCATCTCAGAGATCCCACTCATTCTGCTGCACAGCACATTGGACAGGGGATAGGCTGCAAATGCCAGGCGTGGTGGGTCATGCCCGTCATCCCAGCAAGAGGGAGGCTGAGGCAGGAGGATAGCTGCAAGTCTGAGGCCAGCCTGAGCTACACAGTGAGTTCAAGGTCAGCCCAGACTACACGGTGAAAGTCTATCTCACACAAACAAATAAGAATGGGCTGTATTTTATGGTTTACTGACTGAGGATACTAAATTGCAAACTCTCCAGTTCAGATCCAGTGGTCACCATCAAACTCAGAGCCTTGGGCACACTAGGCAAGCCTGCCATGGCCAAGCTAACACCCCCAGCCCTTCAGGTTTACATTTTATAAAATTTCATTTTCTTTCTCTGCCTTTTTGAGTCAGGGTTTCACTGTGTAGTTCAGGCTGTCCTTGAATCACAACAATCCTCCTGCCTCAGCCTCCCAAGTGCTGGGATTATAGGCATTTACCACAATGCCCAGCTATCATTTCTGTTTTATAGTATTAGACTCCCACTGCCTTTTATTTCTCAAATAGTCCTCCATATTTTTGCTTACATACTTTTCAAATAAACTTTGCTCAGTACTTGAACACATCCTTAGTTTTAAAATTCCTTGTTAACCTGTCATCTTTAATATTCATTGTTTCTCCAGGTTAAACAAGGTTTGACTCTATTCCTATCTTCCACTCCTCCTAGTACAATTTTATAACTGTACATAAAAAGAGACTCTGAGCTGGGGCTGATGGTGCATGCCTGTAATCCCAGCCATTTGGAGGTTGAGGCAGGAGGATCCAAGTTCAATCCCAGCCTGGGCTATCAAGGCCCTGTTTCAAAATAAAAAGAGCCAGGGATCTGGTGCAGTGTAAAGGGCCTGGGGTCAATCCCTGGTACTGAAAAAGGCAGGGGACCAGGGGCAGACACTGTCACATTTCTAAGCCACCCTGCATCCTGGGATGAGAACACGCTCTACCTGGGTATGTGTCAGCTGTGTACAGAGATGTCGCTTCCTGAAACTCCACTGATCCTTCACCTGACCAGCTGAGCTCACTGCAGGGCAGTTTCTTCAATTAGCTGGCTGTGCTATCACGCTCCCCACTCCCCTCCCCAGTAAATTGAGCCTTAAATCTGGCATGATGCTGCACACTAATGACTTGATGAGACATTGCCTCAAAATAAAAAATAAAAGGGTGCAGCTTGGTCAGAGCAAAGGCCCCAGGTTCAAGCCACGTTTTGATCCTTAGAAAGTTGACAAAGGAGGCTTGAAACTTTCTCCCAGTGGTTCCCTGGTCCTCCTCCTGGAGCTCACCTAGCAGCTGTTCAGCCTTCCACTGGATGCTCTTCTTGTGGGTAACAACCAAGGCAGGATCACATTTCTGGCAACCCCCCTGATCCCCTAATAAGGAGTTATTTTACACAGTCACACAAAGCACAGCCACCAAGCCCATGAAGCGCTCAGTAATCCGGTGTTGATTGGCTCAAGGTGGCCAGACCTCTGCCTCCTCAGCTTGCCCTGCATAGTCAGAGCGTAGAATAAGGGCGCTACAAAATTGTCCTGCTTTACTTCTAGGATTGTCATCTGGCACACCCAGCCCGGCTTCCCGGCCTTCCGGCCTTGGCTCCACGGTCAGAGGGTGAGGATTTTGTGGCCCCAGGGCCTCGCAGCTCCTTCTGAGCCACTGCCTGCAAGGCACATGGTGAAGACCACCCGGGGCCTGGGAAAGCAGCCTGACCTATTCTCCTCCTTTCCATTTCCCACCCACTGCAAGCAGGTTTGTTTGGGAGAAACCGGAAACGACTTCCTTCCAATCAGCGAACCACAAAGCAGCGGATTCAACCGGAACTTTCTGCACACCTGTGTCCCTCTCATCTCTCAGCGAACCACTGGGAGGCACAGTGACACAACGTTCCAGGACTGCTTGTGAATACAACGGGCTGGCTATAAGGTGTGACTGCAAATGATGGTGAATGTAGAGACTTTTTTTTTGTCTTTTTGAGACTGGGTCTCGCTATGTAGTTCGGGCTGGCCTTGAGCTCACTTTGTAGCTCAGGCTGGTCTCAAACTTGCAACGATCCTCCTGCCTCAGCCTCCCAAGTGCTGAGATTACAGGCGTGAGCCACCACACCTGGCAAATGTAGAGACATTTTTATTACAGTAAACACCAGGCATGATGGTGCACGCCTGTAATCCCAGTACTTAGGAGCTGAGGCAGAAGCATCACTGTGAGTTCCAGCCTAGCCTGGGCTACATAGTGAGACTCTGTCTACAAACAAACAAACAAATTGTTATAGTAATAGACACAATGCCATTAATTCCTCTCAAAATACTCTCCCTTGCTTAGAGCACACTTACCCTATTTTTTTTTTTTTTTTTTTTGTATCAGGGATCAAACTCATGACCTCACACTTGCCCAGACAACCACTTGTGCCGCTGAGCTAAATCCCCAGCCTTTTTTTTTTTGAGACAGGATCCCACTATGTAGTTTAGACTAGCCTTGAACTAAAGTGATCCTCCTGCCTCAGCCTCACAAATACTGGAATTACAGGCATGCACCACTATGCTTAGCTTCATTTCTTTAATTGACATGTGGCTGCCTCCGTGACCTGAGTAGATTCCAAATGTTTGCCTTCCATGGTCATCTTGACCTTGGGGAAAGTTACACAATGCTAGACTGGGTAAGTAAAGCTGACAAGGTTGCCTATACTGTTTTTACGAGCCTGCCTCTTGTCGGATGGCGCTGTGTAGCCTCAATCGCTATATAAAGACATTCATAAAGCCCTCATAAAGACACTCAGAACCTCCAGAACTGCTTCAGCAAGTGGCAAGAGTGATAGAGTAAGTGGGTTCAGAGTGAGGGAGAGGATTCTGGGCAGGTTGATGGCACTGTGTCTTTTGCTGTAATACTTTTTTTAAAAAATTTAAATATCCACCATATATTTCTATCACACTTCATATTACAAAAGACTACATTATATTGGTGCAGGTAATGAAGATGACAATTTATCTCATTGTTATTAACAGATGAAGTATTAACTGACAATATTCTATCTTCTTTCCATATCATTCTTTCCCTTTGAAGGGAAAAAGTAGACAATTATTTAGTTAACGTCTGAGAGTTAAGTTAATGTTGAAACATTTTGACCAACTCATCATGTGTCTACTGACAGGGACCATAAGGGGATGACCGGGAAGGGCAGTGACCTGGCGCTCGCAGTTGGCACAGAGCGCATTACCCAGACTGCCACACACAGCCTCCAGTCCCCACCCCAGGGATGGCAGAGGTTGGCTGTGCTATTGTACAGCTGTGCCAGCCTAGGGCATCTGCACCCTCACTGGCTTCCCTTGGGCATGCTTCCTACGGTGGCAGTTTAGTTATTTTGGTGCAGGACAATATACCTACCAGGGCAGCAGTGGTGGTCTCATGAGGTAACAACTAAATTCAGGTATAGCTGGGGGGGGGGCACTTGCCTAATAAATGCAAGGTCCTGGGGTCTGATGCCCAGCACAGCAACATAAGTAAATAAAGTAACAAATTGGGCATTGTGATGCAGCACTCAAGAGGCTGAGGCAGATGGATCATTATGAGTTCAAGGCCAGCCTAAACTACAGAGTGAGACCCTGCCTCAAAATAAATAAGTAAATAAATAAATAAATAAATGGCCTTTAAAAAAAAAAACAGGACTTGATCTATGGTAACAAACTAGGCATAGGGGTACACACTTGTAATCCCAGGAGTCTGGAAGGCTGAAGCAGGAGGAGCTCAAATTAGATTCTATCCTAGGCAACTTAGTAATTTAGCAAGAGCTTGTCTCATAACAAAAAATCAAAAGGTTAGAGATGTAGCCTAGTACAAGGGCCCTGGGTTCACTCTCAAGTTCTTAAAAAAAAAAAAAAAAGTAACAAAACAGTAAGATGGGAATTATTATTTTATTATTTAATTCATGTTATCCTGACACAATTGCATTACCAATTAGGAGGAAAATTTACTCAAATGTTCAAAAGACAAAATAACTAATGTAAATAGTTTTTAAAAAGGTGAAGAAGAGAAATGCAATATTAGTTTCAAAGACAAGGACACAATTAATTTGGTTCTAAAAAGAAAACATATAATCAAAGACAAGGTAGACAAATATAAAAATAGTCTAAGTTCCAAATAATAAGTATGGGGCCGGGGATACAGCTCAGCAGCACAGCACCTCCCTGGCAAGCATGAGGTCTTGAGTTTGACTCCTGGTATCCACAGAAAAAGAATAAGAAGTGTGGTTCTCCAGAAAGCACTGATTTCCTACCAGCTATAAATGACTTAGTGCCAAATGTTAAGAACACAAAGACAAACAGACCAGATTGTACCGGGACTCCACCGGCCTGGCCAGCAAGCACATGGACCCTCCTTCCTGCAAACAAAGACTGGGGCAGAGCACATGTGCACCTTGCTGTACTCACTACCCCACATGGCTGCTGGAAAACTGTGCAGAGAGACAACACTCACCAACACAGCCCGGAGAACTCTGGCAGAAAAAGTTTCCCCTAAAACGGTATAATACATGTTCAGGAGCAATCAATACAAAGGAGAAAGTAGCTACAATACACAGGAGCAAGAACTAAAAGGAAAAGACTCCCTAGTTATAGTGCAAAGGAAGCAGTGAAAGAGATTATTGTGGAGAGGAGATGAAGCAAACAATAAAATCGCAGGAGAGAGCCCTGGTGTGTTCCTGTACTCTCAGATACTCAGGAGATATATGTGTATATATATCACATTGCACACAGTAAATATATTCTATTCTTATTTTCTAATTATGCTTCAGTAAAATTGACAGGCAAAAGGCATGAGAAGTAATGGATAAGAATTTCTCAGAATTCATAAAGGACAAAAATCTTCATCTCCAAGAAGTACAGGAAGTTGTCAGCAGGTGCTATGGTTTGAATTTATGTCCCTCCAACTTCATGCTGCAACTTAAACTCCAATGTGACAGAGCTCGGGCCATCAGAAAGTGACAGGTGTATGAGGGCAGAGCCACAGTGAATGAAACTAGCCACCTCTCAGAGGGCTGCGGGACACTGGCTTCCACACCATGTCATCCAAGGTGCCCGCTTAGAAGCAGAAACCAGACCCTCACCAGACAGCGAACCTGCCACTGCCTTGGTGTGGACATTCCTGTCTGCTGAACTAGGAGAGATGTAAAATCCTACTGTTTAGAAATTATCCAGCCTCAGATATTTTATTCCAGTAGCAACATGGACTAAGATAGTAGAACAAGATTAAAAGCAGCTCTGCACTCACCAAAAAAAAAAAAAAAAAAAAAACTGCATAACACCAAAGGCAAAGACAGCTCTTATAAAGAGCCACAGGCAAAAGATAATTGTTTTATTGTGTTTGTTTGTTTGTACCAGGCAGGGATAGAACTCACGACCTTGCACTTGCCAGGCAGGCACTTAGGTCACTGAGCTAAATCCCTGGCCCTAAGATAATTATTTTAAAGGGGACAATTATTAAAGTGGCAACATGATTTTAATCTGGAACAATAGATGCTAGTAGATAATGCAGATAAAATCTTCTAAGGACTGAGAGACAAAACTTCCAAAATAAAACTTTATACTCATAAACCATCATTTAAGAATATCAGTGAAGCAAATGTTAAAAATAAAGCTTATACCCAGACCAGCAGAGGCAGCAGCCCCAACAGCGCAGCCTGCGCCCTCTCCGCCCGCCCTGGGGGGGGGGGGGCTTGCCTTCCCACCCGCCCCTATTGTTGCCCCTATTGTTCCGCGCTCCCCACCCCCACCCCACCCCCGCTTCCCGCCCTTCCCCTTCCTGCCTGCTCCCCTTTACCCCTCAGTCACGTGCGCCTGCAGTTTTTGGCTTTGACCCCCACCAGTGACCAAAGACTTGACCACTCAAAAAGTCCAGCTCCCCATAATACATGGACACCGGTGTGACTGAAGGTGGATTAAATGTCACTCTCACCATCTGGCTACTTATGCATGGAAAGGAAGTTGGCAGTATCATCAGAAAGAAAGGAGAGTCAGTTAAGATGCACGAGGAGAGTGGTGCACATATCAACATCTCAGAAGGGAATTGTCCTGAGCCAATTATCACTTTGGCTGGACCCACTAATGCCATCTTCAAAGCCTTTGCTATGATCATTGACAAACTGGAAGAGGACACCAGCAGCTCTGTGACCAATAGCACAGCTGCCAGTAGACCCCCAGTCACTCTGAGGCTGGTGGTACCTGCTGGTCAGTGTGGCTCTCTCATTGGAAAAGGCTGTAGCAAGATCAAGGAAATTTGAGAGAGTACAGGGGCTCAGGTCCAAGTGGCAGGAGATATGCTCCCCAACTCAACTGAGTGGGCCATCACTATTGCTGGCATCCCGCAATCCATCACTGAGTGCGTCAAACAGATCTATGTGGTCATGTTGGGTCCCTCCCCCCAAGGGCGTGACCATCCCATATGGGCCCAAGCCATCAAGTTCTCCAGTCATCTTTGCAGATGGTCAGGCCTATACTATTCAAGGGCAGTATGCCATTCCACAACCAGATTTGACCAAGCTGCACCAGGTGGCAATGCAACAGTCTCATTTTCCCATGACGCATGGCAACATGGGATTCAGTGGCATTGAATCCAGCTCTCCAGAGGTGAAAGGCTACTGGGCAGGTTTGGATGCCTCTGCTCAGACTATTTCTCACAAACCCGCCCTTCCAAACGATTTGACTGGCTGCATAATTGGCTGTCAAGGCGCCAAAATCAATGGGATCCGTCAGATGTCTGGGACGCAGACCAAAATTGCAAACCCAGTGGAAGGATCTACTGATAGGCAGGTTACCATCACTGGATCTGCTGCCAGCATTAGCCTGGCTCAATATCTAATCAATGTCAGGCTTTCCTCCGAGACGGGTGGCATGGGGAGCAGTTAGAACAATGCAGATTCATCCATAACCCTTTCTGCTGTTCACCGCCACCCATGATCCATCTGTGTAGTTTCTGAACAGTCAGCGATTCCAGGTTTTAAACAGTTTGTAAATTTTCAGTTTCTACACACTTTATCATCCACTCATGATTTTTTAATTAGAGCGTTTTAATTCCTTTCTCTGTTCAGCTGTTAATGCTGAGATCCATATTTAGTTTTATAAGCTTCTCTGTCTTTTTTATTTGATTTTGGCTCATGAATTTTTCTGTTTGTCATGAAAATGTAAGAGTGGAATATTAACACATTTCAGTTTAGTTCTGTAATGTCAGGAATTTTTCAAAAAAAATTAAAAGATGGACTGGAGCTTTTTCTTTGTGAATAGAAACTGAATGCCACAGTGATCCATGTGGGTTTTATTCCTTTTGTCTTGCTATTATTTTTGTACCTTTTATCCCTCACAGGACCCTAATTGGGTTTTGAATAGAAGTCTTTATTCCAATATGTAAAAAAAAAAAAAAAAAAAATTTAAAAAATAAAAAAAATAAAGCTTACTACTACCCACAGATTCTCATTCAGAGTTACTAAAAGGAAAGCTGAACATAGACAGATAAGAGTTAAAAACTGGCTAATGTATTGATAACATTATTATTATTATTATTATTTTGTCTTTTTTGAAACAGGGTCTTGCTATGCAGTTCAGCCTGGGCTCACTTTGTAGCCCAGGCTGGTCTCGAACTTGCCACAATCCGCCTGCCTCAGTCTCCCAAGTGCTGGGATTACAGGAGTGTGCCACCATGCCCGGCTTCAACTATTATTTTCAATAAAATGTAAGTAAAGTGAGCATGAGATGGAGGACATTGAAATTAAAGTATACGAAAGTCTTATATAGATGTGAAGAATGGAAAATGTTGCTAACATTGGATTTTTTTAAAAAGTAAATAAAGCATAGTTCCTGCTGGATAGAAACTTCTGCTATGTGATAAAAGGATAAGTAATATAATGAAGGCATGACTGAAGATCTAATTGTCATGGAAAAAGGGACCAACAACATTAGGGAAGGCTTCAGAAATGTGTTGTTGAGCCTCTATCCTGAGTGCTGAGCTCACTCTGTAACCCAGATTAGTCTCAAAATGGCAATGATCCTCCTGTCTCAGCCTCCCAAATGCTGGGATTACAGGCCTGCACTGCCACGCCTGGTTTACTTTCTCTGTTTTACAAAAGAGGAAAGTGAGGCTTAGACAGGTTGAAGAATTTCCCACATAAAATGCAACCAATCCTTCCCTTGTCTGCCAATCTGCATCACCCTGCCCACAAACAGCCCACCGGGTTCTACACATGTATTTACAGAGAGTGATTCTGTTTGGCTAGGGGAGAAAATTAAGTTGAGAAAAATTTAACAGCAAACCCATACTCTTATGTTAATTACCTATCAAAGCTCTCTTTTGACTTTTTATTTATTTATTTTAGATATATATTTTTTATCAGTACCGGGGATCAAACTCAGAATTGCATGCTTGCAAGGCAGGTGCTTATACTGCTGAGCTAAATCCCCAGCCCCTTTTTTGACTGTTTTTAAAAGACATTACCTTAATTATTTTCAATATTCTGAAAGGAAACAAAGCCTCTGCCTTGGTATTTTACATGGTAAAGTATGATGAATCTATTATCTGTCATTCCAAAAAGAGCTGAGATATATTTATATTTGTCTTTTTCAGGTTACAGAGTAAGTTAGCTTTCTCTATGACTCCTAAACCTACAACTGGCTTGCTATCTCCACGTTTCCTCATTTGTATTTAAACTCTAGGTAAAAATCATAAACACAAAATAAAATTTTACATTTGGCATAATTTTAATAGTTTCCAGGACTCTGTACATCTTGTAATTAACAAACTGAAGCATTTGGACAGTGAGCATACATTTGAGGAATAAGGAAATAAGCACTAATATGCAAAATTTCGGCATTATAGGGGGCCTAAAATTTCTTGTTTATTATTATCAAAAACAATCTTTCTATTCAAGCACTGGAAAAATGCAAACATTTACATAGAAATAAAAATGTTTAGACAATGCAATTAAAATGTACATGGGTATTATTATATTCCTTCCTCTCTCCATTTAATTGAGAGAATGAGTGAATTTAAGGATGACTTGTAATTTTTTGGTTTATGCTCCTGATTAATTTGTGACATTTCTTGGAGAGAATTAGAAGGGTAGGCGAGAAAGCCTTTCGAAGGTTTTAAGCTTCAGACTTGGAAGGAACAGACAGAGATTAGGTGTCTTTAGCAAATGACAACAATCAAATAAATAACACTAAATGAACTTTAAAGAAAACGATTCTTCAGGTCTAACAAATGCAACCCGTGAAGCTAAGACACCAGATTTCCCAACTCCACCCTACTCAGAAACAATCTTTCAACGCAGCCGTCCAGTAGATCCCTTTTCCTAGATATCCAGAGGAAGCCCGAGAAGACCTCCTGAACTCAGGGCATCTCGCTCCTCTTTTACTCTGGCTTAACCCTTCTGCCTGCTGCCCTTTCTTCCAGCCACCCGGCCAGCGGGGCTGGGAAGCGGGATACCGCACCTGGGCCACGGAAGCTCGGCGCCGCCTCCAGGAGTATCGCCCGCCGTCCTCGCCCGGCCTGGCGCGCGCATTCGCGGCCCGGGGTGCCGCCCCTCAGAGCACACTCCCAGGCGGTGTCTTCCCGGGAGACAACCCCAGGCGAGCGAGCGACTCCGGACCAAACCCCAAACAGGTAGGGGTGGCTGCTGCGCTCTTACCTCCAGTAGGGACAGCGACCGCAGCCCCTGCTCCGGTGCCCCCTCTTACCTGCTGGGGGCGACACTGCTCCTGCCAGGTTGCACCCGGGACACCGCCCGCCCCCAGCTCAGCTCAGCTCTGCGCGCGTCGGGGCTGCGGGCTCGGTGATTCAGCGCCTTTCCGCTGCGCGGTTACCACGGCGACGCGCGCGCACGCGTAGCACGCCCCGGGGAAGGGTGGGCAGGCAGCCGCAACCTGCCAAGTGGGTTCCGGGGATGGTACTCACCGCCAGCACTCGAGGGTGCCTGCTCCCACCCCACGGGGAACCAGGGCTCAAAGTGGCCTGCGCCCCACCTCCTTTCCTTTACCTGCCTTTTCCCTGCCACCAGGTGTTAAAGAGTCTGAGGAGTGAACGCTCCTTCTAAATAAATTCTAGAACCAAAGTGGCTCAGAGGAACTATGAGCGCACTGAGTTAAGGACCCCACGCGAATGCATCCCTCGAAGGAGTCACCCCAGCTACACAAATCCTACTATTTCCGTGGGGGCTTTTTGGGCTCCATCAGGTAGCCATCTGGCAACCCGGGCTGGGAGTGGTCCAGATCAACACTCAGCTCCACAAGTTACACTGTCAGGGAACTCGAACTGTGCATCTTGGGGAAGTGAAAATACCAATCCCAGAAAAACTGGAAAGTTCCTCTTCATATTTAAGCATCTGAAAACGCCAGCGAGGGGCGAAGAGGAAGCCAGGCATTCCTTGAGCATTGCTTGTCCAACATGTCACTACTGGCTACAGTGCAGCGTCTAGGGCCGAGCCACACACCCTGACAAAACAGCGAGCATCCACCAGGCCATGCACTAGCTATGGAGGAGCTACCAACAGGTTACACAATCCTGCTAACCTTGGTTCGTTGGGTTATAAAACGGAGATGATAACAGCACTCACAGATTGGGAGAATTAAATGAGATAATGCACACTGGAAGCATGAAACACCTAAGGTGGAAAAAGTGCAAATTGGCCTGCGGCAGGAAGGTGGTGAGTTTGAGATCAGCCAGGACTGCACAGAAAGACCTTATCTCAAAGATTACCTTGCCACTGAACAGGCTGGGAAGGCAACCAGGAAAGCCACAGGAGACGTGTTTCAGTGTAACAATTCCCTCTTGAATTTCTATGGCTTCCTTCCCAAAGGGGCCCCTGGCTTTGACACTGTCATCAGTAACTGGCAACGCCCAATTTGTAAGCTCCCTCCATTTCCTAATGACAGCACTAATCCCTAGTTAATGTCCACTTCTCCCAACAGGCCTCTGAAAAGCAACTGGAGCCCACCCTAGATTCCAAAGCACTTTTCAGATCCTTCCCCAGGAGCCAAGGCTCCCTGAAGGCATTTCCCCCTTTTCCCACAGGACACTCCACCGTACAGCAACGCAAGTCAGTAGGTGGATTACGATCCCCTGCAGTTTAGCAGGGCTTAAACTGGAACATTTGAAAATTCAGAGCCACTATGATGAACATCTATTTTCATTTATTTGAGTGTATATGTATGTAAACAGGGAGATGTACTCACACGTTAGTGTATTCCTTACCACCCAGATATGAGGGTACGTTCCCTTCTCCTCAGCATTCAGCAGATACTGCCTGAATTATGCAGATGGATGCTAGTGATAAAATGCTTCTTCAGTAGTTTTCCTGGCTTTTTCAGCTCTTGCTGGTTGAGACATTTGCACAACATAAGATAAATGTCTTATTTTGCAGACAGGAGAAACTGGAGTTTAGCAAACTTAAAATATATTCCACATCAGGGCCGGGGGGCGGGGGGTGGTTTAGCTCAGCGGTGTAAGTGCCTGTTTGGCAAACGTGAGGTCAGGAGTTCGATCCCCGGTACCAAAAAAAAAAAAAAATCTTTATCTATATCTATATATATTCCACATCATGCCAAACTGCTTAGCAAAAAGAGACGTGTAAGAAAAGTGTTGCCTCACCATAATGTAAGATTGTGATGTGGAATTTCACCAAGGGAGGAAAGATGAACAAAGCTATTAGAATGGAAAACCTTAAAATTCTAAGTTAAAAGCTCAAGATACTGCAAATTAGGTTAATTTTTCATTGTTTGAAAACTACTGCCCAATGGAACAGAATGAGAGAGGTTTGAAACATTCCTATTCATTCCACTTACAACTTGTTTCTTGTATTTTGTCATTATAAGCAACAAGAAGGTATTTTGGGTGGTTGCTGAGTTATATAAATATACTTCTACTGTTTTAAAACAATCCTTTTTTTTAATGCACTGCACTGCATATTTTGAATATTTAGACATTTACCTATTTTTGTTAATGCAATGTGGGGTTCTTCTAACTTAATTCTACACAAGAAGTAATTTATCCCAAATGCTTTTTCCACAGAAATGAATTATTGCCTACATACTATATGCTACAATATTTCCATCAGTTTTCATTTTTAATGATTAAAATTATGAATAATATAAAACTCTTCCATAGTCAAAATGGGGATACTATGTGTAAATTCAAATTGTCTTTTATAGGTATTTAATTTTGGCACTACTGATGAAAATAAGTTTCTGTTACTTCTCGTTCTAGTTTTTTCCACTGGATTCCCTTTTTCTTTACTAAGGACAGTCTTAGTAATTCTTAGTGGAAAGACAAGCAACACAGAAAGCTGTTTTCTTCCACAAAAGGAAACAGCAGCAGTGGAGCCAGAAATAGGTAAAAATTTTAATTCCATCATAGACATAAAAACACACCCATCTAAAAATTCTTTGTTTACAGTACATTTCTTTTGTGGGGAATTTTTTTCTTTAGAGCACATTTAAAAGTACTCTTTAGAAGTAGGATTATATAACAAGTGAAGAGCACTTGCCCAGCATGTATGTGTGAAACCCTGGTTTCCAGATCCAGAACCACAAAAAGAAAAAAGGAATGAAAAAAGTACTCTTTATTCACATCCTGTAAAATATTTTCATTTTACCAGTAGCAAAACTAGGGTCAGGCCTTGTTAGTACTTGGAAGGGAGACAAGTAGCAAAACAGGCTATTTATCCTTATGCATTTATTTTTCCTCTTAGAAAAAAAAGTCCTATCCCTAGAAAACTGATTTTAATCATAAGTCTAGCTTTGAGGACATAGCTACCAACATTAACCAGAAAAGTGTGAAGAAATTTTAAATCAGGTTTCATTTGTTGCTTCCTGATTATGTACTGTTGGCAGCTGATAAAAAAATTAAATCTGATGTAGAATTGCTGTCATCTACTTAACTGAAAATGGTCATGGCTTTTTCATTTGTCTGAATTTTTGAAATACAATTATTAACTCAGTTTTAAGAACTCAGTAACTTCAGTAAATGATGACATTTAAATATTAACTTTTTCAGTGCCTGACTGAAAAAAGTGCTGTGAATGTTAGTCTACAGACGATACAAGCTGTAGTTGAAATCTAGCTGGTAGCTTAGGCGCCAAAGGGTTTCATATTCTGAACACATGTATGCTTTCGTTTAAAATACACATTGGGCCTGGTGGTACATGCCTGTAACCCCAGTACTGTGTAAGGCTAAGGCAGCAGGATCATAAGTTTGAGTCCAGGCTAGGCAATTTAATAATTTAGCAAGACCCTGTTTCAAAAAGATTTTTTAAACTTAAAAAAAAAAAAAAAAGATTCTAAATTCTGAAGACACAACCCACAACACAAAATTGTAGCTGTGTTTTCCTGTAGCAATGATACATTATACAGTATTAATTTCTCTATATTGAATTAACCTTTCCAGGTAAGTAGACGTTATGTCTGCAAAAAATCCAGAACAAAATGATTCAAAACATTTAAAATTCACATTTGCAGAGTATTTCACAATATGACATCTAAATTGCACAGCAGACCCCAGTGATCACTAGGAAATCTGCCACAGTCCAGTTTTTCCAACCCAAGCAGGTCCAAACTTCGAGGAATAATATGGCCCTCTTCTGCTGCTGATCTGAAAAATATTCGATCAAAACGAAGCTTACAAGTAGCAGGTATTCCAAGGTTAGAGTTCATCTGTGTGTCCCATGTATACTGGCAATGCTTAGGTTTGCCCAAAAACTCCCAGACATCTAAAATGTTGCTGGGTAAACCACCACATTTAGTAACCTGCAAAAGAGAAATATTGTAAAAGACCTACATGATTATTTTTTTCTAATTTAAACAGTTGTAACATTTCAAACCAAAAAGTCAAAAATAATGAATGCACAAATGTTCTGCCTTGAATAGGTACATGTCAGATAAAATTCAAAAGACTGAACACTCATAGCCTCAGTTAATGCTTTCCATCTTTAAAAACTGCCAGGTGTAGTGGTACAAGCCTATAATCCCAGCACTTTAGAGGCTGAGAAGAGGACTGCTGTGAGTTTTAGGCCAGCCTGGGCTACACAGGGAGTATAATGCCAACCTGAACTACATAGTGAGATCCTGTCTATAAATAAATAAATAAATATTTTAAAAAGCTGAACTGCTATGGAAAGAGTATTCTACTTTAGTCTACTAATTTAGAAGTGTGGTATTTATATAATCTTATATAATGTTAATATATAATTATATTTTTATAATTAATAATTATAATGTTAATTGCCTTCATAGGTTTATTTTAAATCTATTAACAATACTAATTCTTCCTTCTCTTCATTCTAAGAGGAAAGAAATTTTGTTTCAGATCTGGCCATTGTTGAAGCAGCAAAAGTAGGTAAAAAGATTGTTAAAATTATTATGACATCAACAGGATTTCTGTGTAGAAATCCTCTGTGTAGGATTTCTGTGGTGTGTATATCACCACATCCTGTTAATTGATCATTAGTGTGATTGCATTTTTTGGTGGTTATTAAAACCTTAAGTTTTTAAATTCACAAAATAAAGCTTAAAAAAAAAAAAAAAGAGTTGGAACTGGGGAGTGCTGCTCAATGGTAGAGCATTCACCTAGCATGCACACGGCCCTAGGTGTGTACCCAGCATTGCCCCCATGCAAGTTAATAAGATCCAAATAAATCACAGAGGGCTGAGTGCTAGGGACTACTAATCTCTCTCTGTTCTCACTTTGCAAGTAGGGATTCTGTAAATAAACTCAGTCTCAATCTTTTCTAAACTCTTCTAATCTTAGCTTCTCTATATGCCTTGTATTAGCCCAGCAGACACATTGTTTTATGTTGTCTATTTCATAAAGGGTATTTGTTTTCACCCAGTAATGAGAGAGCTTCTCTGCCCCTAGAAATAATAGCAAAGGCAAAAAGATATCTGCTGACTTGCACTTTCAAGGTCCCTTAAACATTTTGAGTGATTAAATGGTCCAATGTTAACAGCTTTGGTCAAACCAAACTAAACAACAATAATCTTCATACACGCATTGAACTAACTTTGTTACTCACTTCTTGATCCCTTAAATTTGTATCTCCTGCAAATATAACTGTAGCCGACTCTGGAGCCTCTTGCATTTTCTTTAACACCAGTTTTAACTGATTCATTCGTTCCTTGGCATGCCCTCTGGTGCTCTCCAAATGTGAAGTCATAAGGCAAAGTTCATTTCCAGACAAACTCACCTGCAACAGGATACATAAGTTGAGCACTGACTAGTAATAGTAAATTCTGATGACAGAATCAGCAGCTTTTTCAAGCATCAACTGATATACTTCTAAAACTGTAATCTTAGCACTGTCTATCCCTCCAAGTCAAAAAAGAAATGTAAGGTCCTAGCCCTGCCTGCAAAGACTATTTAGCAAACATGACTCACTTCCCATGCACTTCCAATGCAGCTTCTTTCCTAGTGTCCCTGAAGCCACCAATAGTTCACTCCTCTAGGCTCCTCCTGCATGCCAGACAGACTGCTCTCAAGGTTCCAGACCGAATTTAAAGCACAGATTTTCCCTCCAACGAAGCACTAAGTCATTGCCCTCGGGTCATTTTCATTCATTAAAGCCTGGCATATAGGTGCTCAAAAAATGTCAGTTAACTGAATGAATGAGAATTACTTACCATTTGCATAATAATACTAACCACATAGGATCTGCCCTTACAATCTAATTCTTTCACACTGGGCATTCATGCTCTTCATTAACCTGAATCCTGCCTACTTCTCAACCTCCTGTCACACTACCTTCTTCAAATCCTCCACACTCACTGAACAGAAAGCTTGTTCATGCCCATACACATCTCTTACAACTTGCAGAAGTTTGCTCATGACAGTTTCTCTACTTGACTCTTCATGTCTACAACTTATGTATTTTTCAGCTGTGTATATTCAATTAAATTACTATTTCCTTCCTGAAATCCTCACTAATCTTGCAGCAGACATCTCTGTCCAAACTTCCAGAGTATCACTTACACCTGCTGAGTGGCACTTATGCCTTTCCTTTATTTTAGTTACTATACATACAATCTCTCTCTTACTAAACTGCATGAAAACAAGACTTGTTTTGATTCAGTCTCATTAGCCTCACAGAGTATAACACAGTTCCATGTATAGAGGAGAGTAAAATTACTTAGGAAGCAAATATGGAATATTTGCAAGCTCAAATATTCTTAGGAAAATAAAATATTCTTAGGAAAACATCTAATACATTAAGAATTCCATTTGTGGGGCTGAGGATATAGCTCAGTGGCACAGCACCTGCCTGGTAATGCAAGGTCGTGAGTTCGATCCCCGGTACCAAAAACAACAACAATGAAAAAAAAAGAACTCTATTTTTACAAATTTGTCTATATTAAAATTTATGGAGAAATCCAACAAAGTTCTTTAAATTTTTCTCTAAAATTTTCTCAAATTTTTATCTTTGTTTCTAAGGTAACACCATGGGACCATTAAAAAGTCTGCTTTTTAAAAATTCAAATGTAGATTACTTACATGCACACACAAAAGGTTCCTCATCATTTTGGAGCTTGGAAAAGGAATGATCTCTTGGCATTTTAGTTTCACTCTTGATTTTTTCAACATTATAGCTGTGAAATATCCTTCTTCATGACCTTCAAACATTCAGGGAAAAGAATTTAGGGTGAGGTCAAAAGTTTTGTTGGTTTTCAACAAGCTCCCGTACTAAAAATGTTGCAATACACAGGCAACAAATATTCAAATGGATATAAATCCCTATTATTTCAAAAATAGCCCAAAACGGTTAACCAAGGCAATATGCTTACTTGTACCCTTCTAAAGTTTAAGCAGAAATAAAAGAGAAATATAAAAATAAGTGAGACTAAGGCATAGCTCAGTGATAAGTGTTTGCTTAGCATGTGTGATGCCCTGAATTCAAACCCCAGCACCACAAAGAAAGAAGGGCAAAGGTGGGGGCCAGTAGGTAAATAGTGGCACGTACAGTTAATTTGCTGCCAATATCAAATAAGAAAAAGAAAAAATTTAAGAGAAAAAAGAAGAACTTTCAACACAATAGGAGAGGTAACAATGGTATTCTGTGTATTACTATCTTTGAATTAGCTCCTGAAAGTAGAACACCTCGGCACCTAACTGTCCAAACAATATTATTGCAAACCTTTCTTTTCAATGAATTAAGAGAAATTAATAGTATAACTATCTTTATATATTTTTTCTTTTCTCTTTTCTCTATTCCCCTACTCTAGTTTCTCTTTCCTTTTGAAGTTTCTTCCCATTTTACAATATCTATTGTATATTTTGGATCTTATTTACTCTTTCAGCTTCTCATACTAGGGAAACAATACTATGTTTATATATGCATCTGATTTATTTTACTTATGAATGTAGTCTCAAGTTGCATCTATTTACCTACAAAAGTCTGCAGTTTATCCTTTATGACTGAGTAATACTCCACCATATGAAAAGACCACATCTTTTTTATCTATTCCTTGGTTAATGGACATTTGGATGGGGTGTTTCCAACATCTAGCTATTAAAAATTGTGCTGCTATAAACACGAGTGCACATATATCAGTGTGGTATGATATTTTTAATTCTTCTGGGAAAATACCCAGGAGACTAGCTGGGTCAAATGTGACCTCCAATTCTAGTGTTTTTGAGGAATCCCCACACTGATTCCCACAGTGGTTGCATCAGTCTCCACTCCCACCAACATTGGAGAAGGGTTCCTCTCTCTCCCCTCCCAGCCCTTCCAGCATTTGTCATCAGTTGTTTTCTTAACAATAGCCATTCTTTCTGGGGTGAGATGGAATCTCAGTGCTGCTTTAATTTGCATTTCTTGAAGGACCAATGATTTTCAACAGTTTTCATATATTTATTTGCTATTTGTATCAACAAGAAAACTTGAGAAATTTCTGAGACACAGAATAGAGAATTAAACTGAGGCAAACTGATAGGCACTTACTTCTCTTAAAGAAATTAATAAAAATCTTAAAGAAATTAATAAAAAATTTAGGAAGATATAAACCTGCAAGAAAAACAGAGTAAGAGTAGAGGGGCAATGAATGAAAGCTTCCAACAATCTTTAAGAAAATAGAAAGCAAGTGGACAAATGGTTATTTATGGTTTAGAGGAACAGAGGGAAATTGGACAGGAAGCAGGCAGATTTCTCCGCCTTTACATCTGGAAACAATAATAGAACCCCCCCAAAAAAGGTAAGGTGCTGAAATAAAAATATGTGAGCCAGTGGCTAAACATGTCCCAGGTGTCTTCCCCAGCTCCTCACAGCCAAGTAAGCCCCTAGAGGTTTATGGAAAAGTGAAATTTTGGAGGATTCAGACAGAGACTCTAGCTGCCAGGAGAGGTATATGTTAGAGATGGGTATGTGTTAGAGATAGGTGAAGATGGACAGGGTTAAGGAAATGTGGCTACTCAGGATGCAGCATGAACTGTTTCTTTCTGACTTGCTTCCAGCAGGAGCCAGCACTCAGGAGACAGCTATATCATTAAAAAAAACAAAAAAACCAGTATTTTGTCTTTTGAGCTGGTGTCTTGTTGTGGGAGACAACTCCAGTGACTCCCCTTGAATCCAAAACAATTACTGTGACTTTGATTATCTGGAGACTTATTTCCTTATGCTGATGATAAAAAGCTGGCTAGGGCATTTCTTTTCTTTTTTTTTTTTTCTGGCTAGGGTATTTCCTACTCTCTTCAATTGGCTCTAAGCACTGCAAATAAGGCTAGCCAGGTGCTAATAAGCAATCTCTTTAGCCAACAGACAGTCCTGTTTCCTCGAATAGTATTCTCTGTACAATACAGATATGTACAGGATTGAGCACTCAGGATGTTAGAGCAAATAGCTTCGGGAGCGTCAACTGGGTAGGAGACTCAAGATGAGAGGCTATGACTTCCCAGGGCACAAGAGTTTGCATATCAGAACCAAAGCAGTAGCCCCCCAAAACAATTCCACTGCTACTTTAATTGGATTATGTAAATTGATCCTTCTGCATATCCTTAGCTCTGCATTTTGCAGAGGTGCTTTTCTCCCTACCTGGCTAGCCAGTTAAAGTTATGTAATTCCCTAATCCCCCCCACCCCCACCCCGCCACCTTCACTATCACTCATCCCTGAGCCACCCCACTTCTTCACAAGATAATAAATGCTGGGAGAGGCCTAGGATCAAGGCCTTGGTCCGCATGTCCTCACAAAGATTGGATTTAGTACCCCTTGGCTGCCCTCAACTTGGAATATGTCTTGGTGTCTTTATGCTCGCCATGGGTTGCATTGGTGGTGGTAGATTGGAATTAACTTGCTGGGATTCCAATGACATCTCAACGGGATTATGAAATTTAACTTTTTGGACTGTGAGAAAAACTAAAAAGAGGACTACAATACTCGGATGACTAAACTTGGTATCGGGGTTTGCAATATTGTTTTGTTGCCCAGGTTTATCTCAAACTCATAGGCTCAAGCAATCTTCTCAACCCAGAATCCAGCATAGCTAGGACTAGGGGCATGGGCTTCACCAGGCTTGGCACACTTAAGAATTCTTTCTTAGAAAACAGGCAAGAAAGGCTTCTATATATTAACAACTCCCTCCCTCCATTATAATAAGTAACTGGCTCCATAATCGATCCTTCACTTACTTCTAGTAAGGTACCCTACCTAATCCTGCTCAGGAATGCTGAGCTGTATTCAGTATATTAATACCAGACACTGAACTGTGAATTCACAGCCAAAGATCTCTACACATTTTGGGAGTAGGGCCAACGTGATGTGACAGACACCACCAGAACAGAAAACAAAAACAAGAGGAAGATATACTAGTTAAAGTACCAATGCTGGAGGGTCTTTGTTTAAGAGAGATTCTAGAAAAGGAGAAGGGATGTGACTACCTAGAAGTCTAGGTCCATTCAAACCATGTGCCAATTGTGAGGCTAGAACACAGACATTTTCAAATATGCCAGGATTAAAAACTTCATTATCCATCTAATACTTGTTACAAAGTAATTAGAAAATGGACTACAATAAAATGAGAAAGTAAGCCAAGGAGAATCATGCAACTCTGAAAACAAATCCAAAATAAGCAAAAGAGATCCCCAAAAGCATGCAGGAAAGTGCCACAAAGAGAGGGACTGAGATTGAGAAAATCCTCTTGTGCGAAGTAACCAAAATTAACTTCTAGAGTAAACCAAAATTAAAAATCACAAACTGTGTAGCAGTGATTCAAGGAAAACAATATATATGAAAATAATCTGACCAAATTCCTACTTTAAATGTACTCAGGAAAAATGAATGGAAAATTTAAGTATTACTCAGGGCAAAAAGTGAAAAAGAAAAACAAAAGGAATAGACTTTTCGAAAAAGCATAACCAGGATGTGATTATCACACTTAAAATTTCTAACAATTGAGCTAGGGGTGTAGCGCAGTGGCATAGCACATGCTTAGCACACACAAAGCCCCATACTGAATCCCTAGCACAACAGAAAATTAACAATGGAATTTCATCAAAAAGCTAGTTAATCTCTTTTTTATATTTGACTACAATTTTTTTTTTTTTTTTTTTGGTATTGGGTATTGTGCCCGGAGCATTCACAGTGACCTACATCTCAGCCCTTTTTATTTTTTACTTTGAGACAAGGTTTCACTAAGTCACCACATTATCCAGGCTGGGCTTGAACTTGAGATCCTCCTCCTTGCCTCAGGTTTCCAGCATGTTGGGATAACAGGTGTCCCTACCATGTGCAGCTTCTCCTATAATTCTTTTACCATCCTATACTTTATTTTTCTCAAACTTACTTACTTATACTTTTTCTTTTCTATATGCTCTAACAGGCTAGCTCTTAAGTTATCTCTTTTACTGGCTTGCTTTTTTAAAAAGACAAATTAAATAACAGGAAAGTATTACCTGTAATAATCTCATAACTATTTGCTCTCTTCTTTAGGTAGCTACAATAGGGTGGAATAACTTCCTGTAGAAATACCACATCTGGGCTGTACCTAGGAACATTTATTTAATATAAACACATTTCAGTTTCCTTGGTAAGAGAAATTCCACAACATAAAAGAGACACAAAACTATCACTCTCAGCAGTATCTCATATTTGTGCTGATTTTTAGTAAGAATAAAATAAGAAAGATCTGTACTATTAAACACACAATACTATAATGATCAAATGAAAAAGAAATTCAAGGCTGAGGTGTAGATCAGTGGCTTGTCTAGCATGTCTGAAGCCCTGGGTTTGATCTCTAACACAACAAAAACAAAACACTGTCATGTATGAAAATAGAAACACCTATCTCAGAGACAACAAAACTACACTTGAATAGATGCTTTCAATACTATTTCTTTTGATCATCTTAATGTTATTATCCACAGTGAAGAGAATAGCTTTAGAGAACTAAAGCACTTTGCCCAAGGTCACAGAGCTAGAATGGGGCAGAAACAGATTTTTGGTCATTTTATGGCATTACACACACAAAGTTTATTATTATCCTATAATGCTTCTAACAAATACGAATCTTTTCTCTCCATGCCAACCCTCAGAGGCAATCACTTCAATACCTACAGATGTTTCTTCTCAGAGCAGGACTTAATTATAAAACCCACAACCTTATATGGTTACTTTGTGATACATAAGACACTTTATCACAATAAACTATTAAACAAAAGCTACACCACTTACAAAGCTAAATAGGAACACACTCCTCGAGCCCTCTCTTGTAGATTGTTTAGATCCAGTCCATCAATGTTCCACGTGATGAAAGAGAACATGCTGCCATCTTCTTGCTGAGTGTTTTCAGATGAGCAGATTTTAGAACTAGTGGAATCAGTTGTTTCTTCATTAGTTAGGTCAACACTGGTAACAGCAGAATAAAACATAACTTCACAAGTAATACAAACTGCTTAAGAATTACTTTGCATTTGTATTCCTCATTTTGCAGATACAGATTAAGCATTCCTAGTTAGAAAATCCAAAATCAAAATGCTTCAAAAACTAAAATATGTATGGTCCCAAACACTTTAGATAAGAGATAATGAATCTGTAAATAAATTTTAAAATGAGATTCTTAAAAGGGTAAAAGTCATATGACTGAGGAAAAGTAGATTCTTGCTGTGTTACCCAAATGTCTGCTCACTTAGGGATATAGCAGAGGGACTCCAGAATGAAAGAAAGATTTTAAGCCAGGCATGGTACCACATGCCTATAATCTCAGCATGAGGGAGGCTGGGACAGAACTGCTGTGAGTTCAAGGCCAACCTTGGCTACACAGTGAAGTTGAGACCAGACTGAATTATATATCAAGACCCTGTCTCAAAAAAAAGGGAAAGATTTTATTTTACTTATATATTTTATTTTGGTACCAGGAATCAAACAGCCTCTTGCTTGCCAGGCAGGCACTGTACTGCTGAGCTACATCCCCAGTGCAGAAAGATGTTTTTTAAAACAGCCCTCCCTGCAAAGTAGTTTTTTTGGAACCGGGGATTGAACTCATGACCTCGCACTTGGTAGGTACTTATGCTGCTCAGCTAAATCCCTGGCAAAATAGTTTTAATATATACCCAAGATTCAACTGCTTTAAGGAGATTTCCCTGGTCTCCTGAGAGACAATGAACACAGATTCCATGGCTAAACCACTTTAATTTTTTGCTAATATAGTAGACATTTACTGAAGAACTGAGATTCCCACACCTACTCAGACAAAGCTCCTACTCATCAGGCTTCAGTTTTTCTAGTCATAAAAATCATCCTATCAGTTTCCTTTTTTTTTTTTAACCTTACTTCCATTTTTTGTTAAGGTAACATCAAAAAATCTAATCATGGGTCATGTTCCATGAAGGCCTTAAAAACCCGTTGGTGTTTAATTCGTTCATTTTTCCCCCAGTACTAACGATTGAATCTAGGGAATGCTGAGCTACATCCCTACCCCTTTTTCTCATTTATATTCTGAGACAGGGTTTTACTAAATTACTCAAGCTGGCCTTGCACTTTCAATCCTCCTGCCTTAACCTCTACCTGAAATTAGATTACAGGCCTGTGCCACCATACCAAGTGGCAGGTGATCTGAGTTCTAAGAGACTAAAGACCATAGTCTAACAACCATCTTATTTGTTTTGCCAATTTACCATTCTGGAGGATCCCCAATTATCCCCTATGTCACCATTACATTTTTTCTGAAGACCTACTTCAGGGAATCCATTCTCCTTGCTCTAATGTATCAGTTACGATTTAATTAGCTGCAACTTTGAACCACTGTTCTCAGCTTCCCCATACACAAAAAAAGGATAGATGTTGATTTAGACTCTTTCTAAAATAACATTACAATTTTAGCTCAAGGAAGATTCACACTTGACTCCGAAATTCTAGGGGACTGACTGGCTAGTTTGGGCTGGGTAAACACTTCCTTGTCTAATTGCTTTTGACCATTACAAAGCAAAGAAGCCAACAAAAATCTAAGCAAAGAAGAAACCTAATAAAAAATTATCTTATCGCATCCATAAGCCAGTGAAAAGGTCAAAGGAGTCTCCACCATGAACATTCAACTGTACACGTCACATAACCAGAACTTTTATACATTCAGAAAATACTGAGAGCTTGTAAGCGCCAAATATTGTATGAGCCTTTGAGAAATCAACAATATACGGAACAAGTTCTGTCTTTACCTAGTGTGTAGTCTGGCAGAAGATATAAAATACTGAATGGCAAGCAGAATAAAGACTATGTTACTATGACAAGGATCATACAAGATGGTATACAAACACCTAAAAGTGGAACCTTACCTAGACTCCACATCAGAGAAAACTTCTTGGAGATAGCATGTCTAAGCTGGAGGCTTTCAGACAAATATATGTTAGCAAACAAGGAGAAAGAAAAGGTTTCTAAGCAGAGGTGATAATAGAAAGCAAAAATGGGTTACGAAGTGGAAGTCGGACATGTCTGGAACTTTTTATGGGGTAGTATAGGGAGAGTGGCAGGAGATGACCCTGGTCAGATAAGCAGGGGCCAAACAGTAGAGGGTCTTGCAGGTATCTGGACTTTAACAACAGTAGTGCAGCAATTAGACCGGGGCACTGAAATAACAATATCAGGCCTTAATTTTAAAAAGTAAAACCAAAAAAACTGTTTCAGGTGGCTGGAAGAAAGCAAATAATCAACACAGGAGGCAAGATTTCCAAGTTATTTTCTTCAACAGGATTTCGTCTCATTCATTTCCAGCTGACATATATCTAGTAATTCCAATCAAAAACACTGTGGAGATGGGAGAAGGATGTAGGAATAAGTGAGAGGGTCCGGAAAGTAAAACTGATGACGATGCGACAGATGTAAGTACCAATTCCCCAAGACGGATGTGATGATCACGTCTCACAGACATACACGATCAAATAATCACACCGCAGATTTCCCTCTCGCACTCGAACTCCCGTTCCAAAAGCACGGCCGACTTCCGGGTAGACGCGCCGGTGCCGCCGCAGCGCCCCTGCTGCGGGCGCCCGCCCGCACCCGACACTCCCGGCCGAACGCCCCAAGCTCACCAGCGCCCGGGCTCCGCGGGGGGACCGGGCCGGCTTCCCACGGCGCTGCCCTCCGCGGCCGGCTCGAAGTAGGAGTTCAACGCCCTCTGAAAAGCAAAGGCACAAGACTGGGCACGCGGCCGCCACCCGCCGACCCGGACGAGGGCGCGAGCAGCCACGCCGAGCGCGTACTTCCATCTCCCAATTGTTCTCGGCCAAGTAGCCCTGCGCCACCGCCGCGTCGCAGCTCGCCACCGAGGCAAACTCCGTGCACAGCAACCGCCGCCTCTTTGCCTCCGGCTCGGTCTCTTCCTGCACCGCCTCCTCACCGTTCCCGAGCTCCATCCCCTCTCTGTGAACACAACAGCCACTAGGAACGCGCAGCTGCTGCCGGGTTCTGCGCAGGCGCCTGGCGGCCTGGTGCGCCCGCTTCTACCTCCCGGCGCGGAAACGCGCCTCTCTCAACCCAGGCGAGAGGCGCGGCTGAGCGGCCGGCCGTGAGGCTGCGGGGTAGTGGGGCGAACGCGCGTGCGCCCTCGGTCATAAGAGGGAACGGAACCTTAGTGCGCGAGCCGCAGGGGACGCTGGCAGCGGGCGCGCGCGACGCCTGACCCCTGAGCGCGCCGCGGGACAGCAAGGACGGCCGAACTGAGGTGTCTGGTCGTTGTTCGGTCGCGGACTTGCGGTCCGTCGTTCTTTCGAGACAGTCGGTTCACGGGGAGCATCATGTCACGGAATTTGCGGGAAGCGATGAAGTTCATAACCAGAGCTCCAGGTTTTGATAGAGTTTGGGAAAAGGTATTGAAGCCGAAGCCGCTAATGAAGGGAAAGAAAGTTCCGTGCGTAGAACGCGGTGCGCACAGATTCGAAGGTCTGTGGACGGGTCGTCCAAGTATCTGCTCATTCAGCGATCGCAGCTTTGAGGGAGCACTTCTCGGGTGCCAGGTCACGTGCGTAGATTCTCATCTACTGCGCAGAAATGTGGTTATCTTTCGTGGAGCCAGTTCTGTCCTTAAACGAGCGAGGGCTCGTAGATCGCCCAAGAAAAAGAGGTAGCCTTCCATATATGCCTTAAGGGGCGCTGCCCTGGGTTAGCGGAGAGCAATTATTTGCAGTTAAATCTTGAAAGCCAAGCGCTAGGTAGAGTGATGTGCAAAAGGAGAGGTGGTTCCTCTGTGTGATTTGGAGATTTCTCCGAGGCATTCGGCTCTTGGAGAGGTAAGTTTGTCCATGGAGGAAGATGGAGTGTATTTTGGAGAATAGCACTTGTAAGGTTTAGAGATGTTTGAAAACATTCATTTGGGGGAGCAGAGAGAATAAAGTGCAGTGAGTTACGCAGTACCGGTCTCTGCCCATCTTCACATGAACAAACTAACCCAGACTCCTAGTTTTCAGGGTTCCCTGGGAAGCAGTTATGACTAAGCATGAATAACAATGGCTCATGGTACTGTCAGAGTTAAAAGACAGTTAACCTAAGGATTTTTAGTGTTTTTTTCTAAATGTCTTAATGTGTGCATGTCTTTCTGATTAAGATGGTATACTCGGAAGTTTAGAAATAATTTGGAAAAGGAGTTTAAATACTAATAAGTGGTAGTTTATAGATCTTTTTCCTGGAACACAACTCTTGGGGGTGTATTTTGACAATGTAAATAATAACTTCCTATCACTTGGGGTTTTTGTGAAAAATACTAATACTTAGACAAACATATTTAATGTTTTCAAATAGAAAATGCTGTGAAATCCAAGGACGTATTATTTGACAGTAACTTTTGGAAAAATGGTTATTATTAAAAGGATGTTCTGATGAAAGAGGAAATGTGAATTTCTTTAAAAATCTGTAGCGGAGCCAGGCATGGTGGCCCACAGCTGTAATCCCAGCACTCGGAGAAGGCTGAAGCAAAAGGTTCACTGTGAATTCAAGTACGCCTGAGCTACATAGTGACTTCAAGGCCAGCCTTAAACTACATAGCAAGACCCTGTCTTAAAAAAAAAAAAAAAAAAAAAAGGAAAGTAAAATCTGTAGCTGGACCTTTAGATCAGTGGTAGAACATTTGCCTACCATGCATCAGGCCTGGGATCAGTCCCCAACACTTGGGGGGAAAATGGTACATACCCATTTTCCTTGTTAACCTTTTAGCAACCGCTTGGCTGTGAATCATCTTGCCATGGTTGGATTGCCTTTAAGTATCTCATACCTTTGACAGACACACTGGAGCAGTCTTATCTGAATGGGCAGGGGTGGTAACTCACGTCTCAAGACTGATGTATACTTTTGAACAGATGTATAGCGATTCTTGGAAGTTATAGAACCATTAAGGAGTAATATATACTATATGTTGATTAGCACTGCCCAATAGAAATAACCATACCAGCTACAGATAGGAGGGATGTGCATAATTATATAGTAGCCACATTTTATAGTCTTTTTTTTTTTTTTTTTTTTGCTGCCTCTGGGATGGAACTCACAACCCCACGTTTACAGAGTGGGGCCTTAGCCAACTAAGCTAAACCCGGAAGCACAGTAGCCACATTTTAAGAAGTAAAAAGAAATAAATGAATTTAATTTTAGTAATATAAATGATAATATATCCAAGTTATTTTAACGTCATAAAATTTTAAAGTATTTTTAAAATCTTTAGTGTAGACTGATTGATTTGTATCATTTGAAAAGGCCAGTTAGATCTTTGCAAAAAATGTAGGTTTTTTTCATACTTAATCTTTAAAATTCAGTGTGAAATTTGAACATACAGCATGCCTCAATTCAGATTCTCCAAAACTCAAGTGCTCAGTGTGTAGCTAATGGCCATTAAACACTACCACTTGATACAATGAGATCTGTGTTTACTAGTTTAATATAAAAGAGGTTTTGTGTGGTCAGAGTTGCCAGGGCTAAAGTGCTAGGGTCTTTCAAAGTTCCCTAGGCTGCTTCACAATTTAGGATACTCCTGCTTCAGCCTCCCAAATAGCTGGAACTATAAATATATACCACCACACCCAGTTGAAATGTATATTTATACATAGTGATTCGTAAGTCTGGTTTTAGACATAATCCATTGTAAATTTAAAGGTCATTACCTATACAGTTTCTCAACTGAGGGTAATTTTGCTTTCCAAAGGACATTTGGCAGTGTCTGGAGATTTTATTTTATTTTTTATTTTTATTTTTTTGTACTAGGGATCAAACTCATGACCTTGGGCTTGCCAGGCAAGTGCTATGCCATTGAGCTATATCCCTGGCCTGGAGATATTTTTAATCAGCACAACCTGGATAGAGTAGAAAAGGTACTTCTGTCATCTAATGAGAACAGGTCTGGAATGCTGCTAAAGTACTCTACAGAGCACAGATCCTCTATGCTTCCAGAACAAAGAATTACTGAATCCCAACATCAATAATGCTAAGATTGAGACATCAATAGTGCTAAGATTGAGAAACCTTGACTTAGAACATTCTCTGGCCAGGCATGGTAACATGTGCCTGTGATCCCAGCACTCAGGAGGCTCAGCACTCAGGAGGCTGAGGCAGGAGGATCACTGTCAGTTTGAGGCCCCCTGTGCTACAAAGTGAGTTCATAACTAGCCTGAACTGCATAAGGAAACCCTATCAGAAAAAGAAAAAAGAAAAAAAAACCCTCTTAAATAGTTATTTTTCTTTCTTCCTTTTTAAAGGCTTTTTGTTTGTTTTTGAGATGAGGCTTTGCCATCTTACCCTTGAACTTGTGACCCTCCTGCCTCATTTTCCTGTCAAGCAGAGATTACAGGCTTGTACTAGCACACGACTTTGTCCTAGGTCAACCAACTATAGATAAGTGGCAATTCTATTATTTCTAAATGTAGTATATAATATGTCCTTGTGGCAGAGAGGATGAAGAGATTACTCAGAGACAGTGCTTGGTCTGAACACCAAGAGGCCCAGAGGGCTGTCTCAAACTGAGAGTGTCCAGCATTAAGGAAGACCTCAGGAGCAGCCCTGACTGCTATTTAGAATATCACTCTAAGGGCTGGGAATTTAGCTCAGTGGCTGAAGCGCCTGCCTGGAAAGTAGAAGGACAATGGCCAGACACAACATGCTTCATTAATCTGAAGTTATTTTTTATTTTTTTATATCTTGGTTTTTTGAGACAAGGTCTCAATGTATAGTCCAGGCTGGCCTTAAAATCTATGTAGCATAGGCTGGCCTTGAACTTCCAGTGGTCCTCCTGCCTCAGCCTCCTGAGTCCTGGGATTACAGGTATGTACCACCAAGCCCCCGTTTAACTTCTTGTTTAAGTATTCATTCCTCACAGAGCCTGCACTCTTAACCATTCTCTCAGCCAAGTCCCCCACAGTGTCCTTGAACTGAATTTTGGGTTGTTTGTACAGACATAAGACTTCTATAATTTTCAACAGAGAACAGAGTTTACACTTTAGGCCTTTCTCTAAACTGGTAATTAATAATTCACTGTAGGGCTACCAGAAGGAATCTGGAAGCACTGTTAAAAATTTACATACATAAATTTAACCCACTATCTAATTTTGGGAATCTAGTCTATATGAGTAAAAGCACCTTTGTTTGTATTGGTAAAAAAAATATATATGGAAATAACACATTTAAGCAGTAATTGACAAATTCTAGTATCTCATACTAGGAAATATAGCTATTCAAAGAGATCTGTATAAATTGAACTGGAGAAAGAGAAAACTGAAAACTGTAAAATAATGTGGGTGATAATGATTTCATTTCTGTAATTTTATAAAAGGATAAAATGTCTTGTGTAATTGTATAGGTTTAAACAAGCCTAGAAAATGATGTGGAACAATACATAGCCCTAAAGAGGTAATAAGTAGGAAATTACATCTATCTGCCGCCTTATTGATAAAATATGCCTGTGTTTTAATTTAAGACCTGATAAAAAGAAAAATAACAGTGATTTAGATGCTACAGAGAATGTAAGGAATCAACATACAATTAGTAAAATAATGAATTCAAGAGTTTTTTATATTATGGGGGAGAGGGTTTGACATGGACCCACAGCAAATATAAATACCTGTAGAATTGTAATTTTAAGCTGCGTGTTGTGCACACCTGTAGTTCCCAGCACTTGAAAGGCTGAGGCAGGAGGATTATTGTGAGTTTGAGGCCAGCCTGGACTGTCAAAAAAGGAATTGTAATTTTAGCAGAGAAATGATGATGAATTTACATTTCTTGTGTTGTAGAAGATTGTCAAGGTTTAGTTTTATGTAGTCCCTCTGAAATTCTCAATTTTTGCACCTCTTGTCCATATAGCCCTTTTATTGAAGTCCAGAGTTTGTCAAGTTCTGAGACAGTTACAATCTGAGAGCTTTAAGAGAAATTAAGTTTATGTACTTAAAAAATTAAGAACAGAAGGCTAGCCAGGTGTGGTGGCCCATGCTGCAATCCCAGCACTTGAGAGACTTGAGACCGGAGAATCTCTGAAAGGCTAGCCTGGGCTATAAAAGTGAGTTCAAGGCCAGTCTGAACTGCATAAGGGAAACCTGATCTCAAAAAGACAAAAAAAAAAAAAAAAAAAGGCTAAACAAAAAAAACCTGTAAGTTTTATTTAGTCACCCTGGTAGTTCCTGGACTTTCTGGAATACAGCAAACAGAGGTTGCTGACACTTTTTTGTTGCTGTTTGTTTGTTGCTTTACCTTACTACATGGGCTATTCCCTGACCTTGATTTACCCTATTTGCAGTCGAAGGTGTGGTCCCTGGGAATTACTCAATATGTAGGTGCTAGATTGCAAGCTGTAGCTCAACTGCAAAAATTCTACGTAATACTGTACCTCTGCCCACGTGTAAAAATGTGTTTGAATAAACATTGCCCAAATCCCAGGTCTAAAGAAGAGAGAAAAGAAAGTCTCTTTCCTTGGCAACCTTTCTTTTCCTAGGTTCAGAGCATCAGGCAGTCTGCACCTGAGAAATCTTACTACTGCAGTAGATGTGATGGAAGCCTTCAGAACACCTTCCTCTGTAGGTATTCTAGAATAGTATAGTATTATCTGCCAGTTACTAGCCTTTGGGGGAAAACATAGCAGTTCTTTCCTTTTTTTATTTTTTATTTTAAAGGTAGTAGAAATACAACAGAGCAAGACAGAACAACGCCAATTGAGACAGTGCAGTAAATTTGGTACAGAACTTCACAGCAGGTTACCAGGATAACAGTAGTAAGTACCATAGTATATTTCACTATCTTCACAATAGTTGTCTAGTCAATTAAGTATAGAAAAATCAAACCAAAGACAAAACATTATAAAATCAATCGAAAGAGAATATTGAATAGAGTAAAGCAATTAATCATAATGAAACAAAACTGAAAACAACATTTGCTTTCAAAGAGAAAATAGAGGAGACCCCCCCATATTTGCTATATTGCATACAGTTATCTTCCCAAGAGATGCTCAGACTTCTGTCCCCAGTTGCTAACGGGGGAGGTGGGGGTTGGGGATGTTTAATTACAAGCCTGCACACCGGTAGGCTCACAGGAGACACTACTGGATCTGTTCCTGGCTCACGTCAGAGGAAGGCACTTACCAAGAGGGCAGCAGGCGAACTGCTTCTTTGTGCTGCCTCCTGGGTTCCATCGTGTCCCTGGCTGGATCTTGGGGGCAGCTCTGTGGTTCTTCTCTTGGCTCACGCCTGAGGAAGGTAGCGGTTCTTTTTAGTGTTTCATAGCCTGTTTCTTACCACCACTACTATTCCATGGAACGAGAGTAAAGTATTAGGGACTGTGGGTATAGATCAGCACTCAAGCACTTTCTGAGTGTGTGGAAAGCCCTGCCTGAGTTCCATCCCCAGCTTCCACCCCAAGACCTTCAGTTTAGCTGGTTAGGTCTCAGGTAACATTTAATTAAATTCCTCTTTTGGTCTTTCCCAGGGCTGTTTTGCTTACTATGCACTTACTTGCTAATTTTTTACTTTTGGCCTTCTCTTATAACCTCTACTGGTATGTATAGGCCCTGAGGCCAAACTCATCTTTGGACCTTAGCCCTTGACTGGGCTGCCATTGCCAAACCCATTGTTCAGAGTCCTTTTTGTAACACTTGCTGTCCCTGAGAAGTCTTCCCTGGCAGCCCACTTTTCTTCCTTTGACCTACTTCTTAACCTTGACTTTTTTTTCTTTTGGTTTTTTGAGAGTCTCTTTATGTAATCCAGGCTAGCTGTGAACTCACTATGTAGCCTTGGCTGGCTTTGAACGCGCACAGTTCCTCCTTTTTAGTCTGGATTACAGGCATGCTCTACCACTCCCAGCTATCTTAACTGACTTCTGTTATAGCACTTTCTGTGTGTGAGTGATGTACCTGTTTTCTGTCTCCACACTGACAGCTCTTTGAGCTCAGGTCCCTAGAAGACACTTAAGCATTCGTCAGAGGCACCTGCAGTGCTTAATGACAGGGACCCAGAATGCCTTTCACATAGATTTTCCCTATAGTTGGTTTCTGAAGCCACCAAGTATTAGGCATATTTTTATCGAATGCACCTAGTTAACTTACAAGTTCAAATATAATAATTCAACAAATTCTAGAGTGCATGCTATGTGCCAGGCACTGGAAATATAACAAGGCACAAAACTGACAAAAGTCCTTCCTAGTACCATGGAACTTCTATTTTAGTAGAACAAATCACAACAAGATCAGCAAGTAAAATATATAGTATGTTAGATGGTGATAAATGCTTTAAAAGAAGGCAAAGGCAGAGAATAGGGAGTGTGGGTACAGAAGAATTTCAGTTTTTCTCCTATGATATATATTCCTATTTTCTGTCACTTTGAGACCAGGGCACACTAAAGTTGTCTGGACTGTTCTCTGATTCCTGGACTCATGCAGTCCTCCCTCAGCTTCTTGCTGGGACTACAAGTGCACACCACTGCACCTGGCGTGGCAGTTTTTTGTTTTTTGAGAATTCAATTTTAAATAATGCTATTTGAGAAGATATCGCTGAAATAGTGACCTTTTGGTAAAGACCTGAGTGAGTCATGGATATGGAAGGGGAAGAATTCCAGGAAGGGAGACTGCAAATGTGAAGTCCCTGAGACATCATAGCACTATGTTGCAGTATTTGAGAGGGTCCCAGGGAGGCCAGTGCAATAGACACAGGAATCTCACAAGGGAGCAAGGTCACACGTGGCTTTGTAGGTAACTAGAAGGACTTTAGCTTTTACTATAGTGAAGTGGAGCTCCATTTGAAAGGGCTTTAAGCAGTGATATAATTTGACCTATATTTTTAAAGGATCGCTTGTGTTGCTAATACTGAATATATAGACAGTGGGGCAAGGGCAAAGTAGGGAGGTAATTGGGAGGCACTTGGAGCAACTCAGAAATAGTCACGGCCTGAGACAGTGGACTCCATGGATGAGCTAAGAAGTGATTGGGATCCTGAATGTGTTTGAAGAGACAACTGACAGAATTTGCTGATAGATTAGCTAATGAGATAGGACAGAAAAATGACTGATAACCCCAGGATTTTTGATAGTTTTATCAGTTGGGCTGTCTGCCCTAAGATTTTTTTATCTAATTATATTAGTCATAAGAAGACTTACTTGCTAGATTTACCACTTGTCTCCACTCCCTATGGAGTTTCTTTATGTTACATATATCTTAAGTACTAATAGTAGGGAACTTTTATAACCATGCACATGGAGCTTTGTTTAGAAAGGAAGTGAGGAGCCATTCAGTAGATGTTAGAAGATCTCAGAAAGTTGCCTTCAGAAAAGTCCCTACTTATTCAGGGCTTTAAAACCAAGCAAAGCGAAAAAAGAAAAACAGAAAACTAAGCAGAGTGAAATGTCTGATTGTATAAGAAAGCAGGTCAGTAGAAGTCATTTTTGAAGTTCTAGTATTGTTAGTAATAAATAGCATATACTGAGTATGGTGAGACAGACACTAACCTAATATTTTATTTTCCCTACGTCATTTCTTTTAACTTCTAAAACAACCCTGTGAAGTAGACACTGTCATTATCTCTACACATAAGAAAGGGAAGTGTAACTTTCCCAAGGTGTTACAACTACAGAGATTCTAAACCCAGTTTTTCTGTCCCGTAGTCCAGGCTGTCACCCCAGGCTGCAGTGTCTATGCCATATCCTGAGTGACTTAGATGTCAAGTGTGGACATGCATAGTCTTGCTAGTTTAACTGGTTCACTTATGCCAAGATTCTTAGAGAATAAAGCCAATTAAGGAGAAGGTAGAGCAGCTAGTAGAGTAAGAGGGAAATCAGGAGGAAAAGAGTCCTTGGGAGGGGGGATCCCAGAAAAGTGCAGGATATTACCAGATGGTGAGAGATCATGTAAGGTTGAGAAGGGTTGCTGAGTGTCTGTTGGACTTAGTGTTGGTTGATGACCTTGACAATACAATTTAAATAAATTTATGATAAACTATACAAACCAAAATATTTGCTGTTGATTCTTAATAGGAGTACAAATTGTTTTGATTACCACTAAGCTTGGTCCCAACTACTGTGAATTTTATTCTGAGATTTACAAAGCTCTTTGAGGTCAATGTACTATCTTCACCTCATAGCCTGGAAACCTGTTTTGGATCTTGCCTAAGTCAGTTTCCAGAACCAGATCTTTTTACCATTAAGCTGTAGCCATTTGTGTAATTACACTAAGACGTTTATTTCAAGAGCTCAGCAGCATGGGCAAACTACAGTACCTCCTTTTATGTAACTTTCATTTGCTTCTGTTGCTTTTCCTACCCTGTCACATCATCACATCCTATTGTATGCCTTTTACCTCCTTTCCTACTTATACAAAGGTGCTTTCATACATTGTCCTATGATACAACTCCTGGCATCTGTAGTGTTACACAAAATTAGCAGTGTCTGTCAGAGAAAATTGCTTGAAAACAGCCTTTTTCATAAATACACACAAGCTTCCCACCTACCAGTATTACCTGTTCTCTGTAATCTTTCATATTCAGGCTGATTTGTTGACTAAGAATTCTCAGTTCTACAAAAACCTTCATATAAAGGACCACATCACAGTGAATAATAGCATCTTCATGTTGGGACTGTAAAAAAAATAAAAGTAACACTGTCTTGCTGATATTAGGCAGCCCTTCTGTTTTCACTGGAAAAGTAAGGATGGGAGAAACTTAATCACTGGGAGTGTGTCTATTATTAATGGCATCTGAGTTTAGATGTTGCTGGTGGAGGGCAAGACGCTATGATAGCATGAATAACATTAAGTCCATGGTAGGGAAGAGGCAGCACGTTGAAGTCCGTGTAGAGAAGGGACAGATGGTGTACATATGTGTAAGACAATTTTTATGATAACCTGAGGAGCCCTTTGTGTTAGAGGGGGCTACACCATAGTGGTTCAAACTACTGCAGTCATCCAACCTTTAGAGTTTTAGGAATGAAACACATCCAGGCAATTCTGTGTTGTTAGATCATGGCAGGCAAATGTCCAACTCTACGTAAAAGGATTCACACCCATCTTCCCATAAAACAGCTAATAAGTCAAGACCTAGATCTCTGCAGTGCTCCAGGTGAGATGGGGAGGGTTGCTAAACCAGGGAATTAAAGAGTCAAACAGCTCTTTTCCCATCTGGAAAATGGAGATGGTAAAAGTACTTTGAAAATTTGCAGGACTAAGACAATACATGGAAAACTGCTCAACGTGGTCTCTAACTGCTATTGGTAGTAACTGAATAAACAGGTGTGTACACTAGAGCCCGTATGTTGACTGAGATGGGCTCTTTCCTTGTTCAGTGTTCTCTCTCTAGCTTCCCTCACTGCCATCTTCATCAGAGATAAGGGAGGTTAGGTCTCAGTGCCTCTGTCCACACAAGGCTTTGTCTCTGTGAGGCTGGATAGGACATTCCTCCATTGGTACTTTTTTGTTTGTTTTCCTATGGTACTGGGACACAAGGTCTCATCACTGGTTCATTTTATTTTACTTAGTGAGACTAGAATTGGCAGTACAGGACCAGGGTGTAGTTCACTAGTACAGTGTTTGTCTAGCACACGTGAGCCCTGGATTCAGTCCCCAGTACTGAATAAGTAAATAGGTAATACGTAAAAGCATTTCTCTTGCTATGTCAGGCTGAATAGTACAAAATTATCTCTATTTCAGTGTAAATGTTAAACTAGATTTGTATGTCCAGTGGCCTTTCGGTTAGGAAAAAGAAAAGTTAAAGACTGTTCTGTAGTAGAAAATTTAACATCAAGAGGTATGAACTTTGTCATCCTAGCCAAAGTTAGATAATCAAGTGAGACTTTGGAAATTAAGATCTGCTAAACATACATACCTTAAAATATGCCCTGCTTTGATTTCTGTGAGGTGCTCACATTTGTATTTCTTGAACTACCTGCTTTCCCCTGGCTCCTGCCTCTTTTTCTAACTCAAAAGGAATTTTCCAAGAAGACTTTCCAACTGATTCTACCCTCCCCAAAACATACTTTTAAAACCTAGAAATCTTGAAACAAGGAAATGAAGGTTTATTTCTCTTTTAAAAAGGTATCTTTACTCTAGGAATCCTGTGTTTATTCTATCTCCAAAAATTTCCTCCACTGCAGTAATTTATGTACTTTCTCTTTCTTTAGACTGAAGCCTCTGAGATTATATCTCATTCACTTTTACATTGCCAGAGCCTAACTTAGACTCACACAGAATTGTGAGTATAGCTCAGTAGTAAAATACTTGTCTAGTATGCATAATGCTTTGTTCCCAGTACTACAAATAATAGTACATAAAATCATAAAATATGCCAGAATGAGTTTACATCTTGCTTCTGGCTCCTACTTGGTGTGTACTATCAGTTTATGAGGACATCTTGTGGCTAAGATCACTTATTGCTATAAACACACAACATTTTTTTCATTGATCTACCCAGTGTGTAAAACACGACATAGTATTTTTTGTGTTTGTTTTCCTTCATGATCTCTTGCAGGATAAACTACAGCAAAACCTCTAGTTTATGAAATTCATGTCTTCATGATAGGATCTATAAAGGCTTTTATATATCTAGAAATTTTACAATTTAGTGGTGGGGGGGGTTGCAGGTAGACAGAGCTGGTTGGAAATTTGTTTTAATCACTTTTTCAGTGAGCTTGAAAACAAAGCACCTTGCATTTATCAGCAAAATAGAATTTATGAATTTATCCCTGCCCTGTTGTCTAGTGTGGCTGTGTGCCACGTGACTTTTCCAGCCACAGCAGACTACATGCGCTGCAGTGGCCCCATGAGTTTATGATGGAGTTGAAAAATCCCTATCACTTAATGAATGCATAGCTCAAGGAGACACAAAAGAAAGTGAAGAACTGAATGAACCCCGAAAATTCCCAGTAAAGATTAGTTTAGCAGAAGTTTTGATAGACCTCAACAGAAGATTTTCATTAATAGAGAAGAATGTTCACAGTGCTTACAAGCATATCTGTGATGAAAAAAACCAAATCCAGTAAACCACCGTGGACATGTTTCTGAAAAGTGATGCCTCCTAATTATTCCACATTTTATCTTTCTGTAATACTTTTTCATTGTGCTGCTTTATAAATAGAGCAAGACTTTATAAACAATAACTGTTAGATTCAGTTGTTAAACTTATATTAAAATGGTTTCATGGGTTAAGCTTAATTCTAGTAATTCAGTGAATTACTGAATTTCTCCCAGTTTGTTTCTCAAGTTGTTTTGAACTGTTCATTACCAAATCATTTTAACAATGACAGTTCAAAACTAGGAAACACCTGAGTTATATCTAAACATGGGTTATTAATAGACCACAGAGACCAGGAGACATTATGAGATGCCAAGTGTAAGACTGAAAAGCTTCCTTATACTGGTGAATTTTGCAGAAGAGTGGAAATTAGTGAAAACTAGTTATCATTTTCTCCTAAATACTGCTTTTTCTTTAAAAACAATTTGCACAAGTGTTAATACCTATCCTACACTAGCAACAAATTAACTGGATTTCTGAATAAATGGTTTTGGAAAGATTCAGCTTAATCCAATGACTATTCTTGATGGGTGGATTTTTTTTAATACCACAAAATGGATGCTTGATTTTTTTTTTTTTTTTCCTGTAGGTAACTCTTGTCTCTGCTGCTCCTGAGAAAGTGATCTGTGAAATGAAAGTAGAAGAAGAGCACACTAATAAGCACGGCACTCTCCATGGTGGTTTTACAGCCACCTTGGTAGACAGCATATCAACAATGGCTCTGCTATTCACAGAAAGAGGAGTACCGGGAGTTAGTATTGACATGAACATAACGTATGTATCCAAATGGTATCCAGATAACTTTTTAAATTTGATCAGTGACTGAATACATTTATAATATTAATGAAACATGAGATTCAACTAGCTGTTTATCCTTAAGTACAGCTATAGGTTTGCCTTAACTATCCCATGGCCTTAAAACCTAGGAATAAAACATTTGATTTCCACGTAGTCATCCTTTTGTATCTGTAGGACATTGGTTACAGGGCTCCTGTTAAGATAACAAAGTCTGCCAATACTCAAATCTCTTATATAAAGTGGTATTATTTGCATATAATCTATACACATCTTCCTGTATTTGTAAATCATCTCTAGGTTACTGATTATACCTAATACAATGTAAGTGATACAGATAGTTGTTATACTATATTGTTCAGAGAATGACAAGATAAAAAAAGGTCTTATTTTTTCAAATATTTTCAATCCACAGTTGGTTAAATTGGAGGACAGAGAACCAGCAAATACAGAGGGTCCATTGTACAGTATGTATCAGTAATAAAGGGAGAAAGATGGGCATGATGGTACACTCCTTTAATCCCAGAACTTGGGAGGCTGAGGCAGGAGAATGGTTGCAAGTTTGAGACCAGCCTGGGCCACAAAGTGAGCCCAAGGCCAGGCTGAACTGTCTCCAAGACAATAGCAATAATAATAATGGGAGAATAATCCCAGTTTTGACCTTTCAGAGTACTGTGTATGTTCCCAAAAGTGTTGACTATCACCAGAGCTGCCTGAGCTTTCAAAATTGATTCACTTGAACAGAAACGAGGATAGTCTCAAAAGTTGTGAATAGTGCAAAACTCAGTGAATACTGCATTCCTTGAATACATGATACATTCTATGTACTGCCACTTGACGTGACATCAAATGAACTTCATCCCTGCACAGTAAGGTCTATACCACACAGACCAAAGATGTCTGTTACAGACCCTAACTTAGGTTAAAAATTGGGTTCCAAAACAACAAAAGAGCAAATTCTAGGGTAAGAATACTGGTTTTTCTTGTTTTTTGGTTATCTTTGAGACAGGATCTCACTATGCAGTTCAGGAGACCTTTCAACTCATTCTGTAGCTCAGGCCGTCTTCAAACTTGCAGTGATCCTCTTGCTTTAGTCTCCTGAGTGCTGGGATTAGACATGTGCCACCACGCCTGGCTTTTGGATAAGAATATTGCTGAGGGGCCGGGGATTTAGCTCAATGGCATAAGTGCCTGTCTGGGGAGTACAAGGTTGTGAGTTCGATCCCCGATACAAAGAAAAAAAATACTGTTAACTCTGATTGATGCTTTTGAAATTTTTAGTTTGTCTTTTTTCTTTTTCTCCTTGAAATAAAATTGATTTTGCGGGCAAAAAATACTGTTGATAAATTACTAACTTCCAGATCTCCTAGATTTAATGTTTGCACAAAGGGTTGCTTTGTTCCCTTAGTTTGGTCATTTGCCAAAATTGACTTATAGGACAAAATTAGGGTAAATCATGAAAACTAAGAAAATAATAAAGCATGCCACTTTCATTTCTTTAAACTGGGATACCTCAATTCAAGATCAGCCTCTACTTTTTCCAGTAATAAAGTTCAATTTTCTCATACTTCCCAGGAACAAACACTTAAGTCTTACTTAGAATTTAGTGGGCTGGGATATAGTTCTGTGGCATAAGCACCTACCTGGCAAGTACCAGGTCGTGAGTTCAATTCCCAGAACCAAAAAATAAAATAAAATAATAAATAAAATAAAATATAAAATAAATAAATAAAATTTAAAAAGTGAAAAAAAAAGGGCTGGGGGATTTAGCTCAGTGGCACAAGCACCTGCCTGACAAGTGTGAGGTCCTAAGTTCAATCTTCCATACCAAAAAAAAAAAAAAGACCCCACAAGAATTTGTCACAGTATACACATCATCTTTTAAGGTTCCTTGGTTTACAAAATGCAGATATATTAAAAATAGCTAGTTGTAGTGGCTCACACTGGTGTTCCAGCACTCAGAAGGCGGAGGCAGGAGACTGCTGAGTTCAAGGCCAGCCTGAACTAGATAGTGAGACTGTCTCAACCAAAAAAACAAAACACATACCATTTAAACAGTCCTTATCCCCTAATCTTATTTGTAAGTTAGCTAAAGTTACTGAATTAAAGGCAATTTAAGAGTATAACTGGATAGGAAGTATATCTCTTAAAAATATGTAGTCAGAAGCCAGGCACAGTGGCATAGGCTTACATTCCCAACACTATGGGCTGAGGCAGAGGATAGCAAATTCAAGTTCAGCTAGGGGAACTTAGCAAGTTGCTTTCTCAAAACTAATAAAAGGGCTCGTGATATATTTCCACACAAAAGTCCTGATTTTAATCCCCAGTACCACTTTTTTTAAAAGTAGACATTCCTCTATTATCCAAAGGTTCTATACCTGCTGACTCAACCCCCTTAGATGGAAAATACTTTTTAAAAAATTGCAAGTACAGACCTTTCCCAATCAGAATTCTCTAACAATACAGTATTAACTATTTACATAGTATTTATTATATATTAAATACAAGTACTCTAGAGATGATTTGAAGTGTACAGTAGAATTGCATATGTTACGTGCAAATACTTCACTGTTACGTAAAAGACTTGAGCACCCATGGATTTTGATATCTGCAGGGGCTCTGAGACCAATCCTCCATAATCCCCCAAGGGACCACAGTATAGTCAGTTCCTCATTAGGATTTTAAGAGCCTCATTCACTTCCTAAACTAGTCATTTTAGAGTTAAGTCTACAACCAGGCAGACCACCAAGTGATATATTTAAGAAGTTAAAATTCATTAAATGGAAGTGAAAGGTAATCTTTTTACTAGTCTTAAAAAATAAAATGGGAAACTAGGGGGGAAAAGGTCAAGTAAACCACTTATCTGTAGAAAAGATACTGGGTAAGGAATGAACATGACAATCTTGTTACTACAAGCCATTCAAACTTGAGTTTGGGCAGTAAAGTAAGATACATAGGAAAGCTGTTATGAACTAAGTTTCCTTTTAAAAAATTTGGCATTAACTATATTTAAATATGCTTCCTTTCAAGGTACATGTCACCTGCTAAAATAGGAGAAGAAATAGTAATTACAGCAAATATTCTGAAGCAGGGAAAGACACTTGCCTTTGCTTCTGTGGATGTGACCAACAAGGCCACGGGAAAATTAATAGCACAAGGAAGACACACAAAACACCTGGGAGCTGGGCATGATGACTCACGCCCATAATCCCAGCACTTGCAAGGCTGAGGCAAGAGGATCGTTGTGAGTTCAAAACCAGCCTGGGCTATAAAGTGAGCTCAAGGCCAGCCTGAACTGCATAGTGAGACCCTGTCTCAAAAAGACAAAAAAAAAAAAAAACCAAACACCTGGGAAACTGAGTGAACAGCAGGATGAAAAAACCCAATAACGAACATCAATTGTAAATTTGATTTGAACAAAATCAGAATAAATGAGCAGAATGAGAAGCAGCTGAAGAATATTGTATTTGGGGGAAAAGACCTAGAGACCAAGTAGGGCAGAGTTGAAGATGGGAGGTGCCTGGTGTTTTCACTTTGCTTTTTTTTTTTTTTTTTAATCCATGATAATTGAAAGAAAAAAACTTGAGTGTCTTGAAAACTTAGAATTTTAAAAAGCCCAATAGGGCCACTCTAAGATCACTCTAAAGTTAAAGTTCAATGTGATGCTAAATAAATATAAATTACTGGCTGAGTCTGTTTAGATCTCTCTATAGAGATGTCTATACTGCATACAAAGAAATTTCTTAACAGTTCTGGAGGCCAAGATCAAGGTACAAAACTGGTGAGGGCCCACTTCCTGGCTCACCAACAGCACCTCAGTGCATCCTCACATGGCACAGCAGAGGAAGCAGTAGGGGCATGAGTGCCTCCTGAGGATCCCAGCCACCTAGTTGCCATACCTAGGGTTAGAACTTTGAGGGGGACCGATACATTGGCCATAGCAGCAGCCAGCCCTTAATACGTTTTTCATAGTTCTGAAATGCCCTGCCACATGTCCATTTCCTTTACAGATTACCAAACTTCATGAAAGAGGAATTATAGCCCATATCAAAAAATTGGTGTGCCATAATCGCTTAAAACAAAGTGATACAGAAAATGTTCCAAATACTTTTCCTGTGATCATTTATTATAGATTCAGTCTGGCATCTTTGTTTTTGAAGACAGGGTTGGTCTCTCTGTAGTCCAGACTGGCATCGAAAGTGCAATAATCCTGTCTCAGCCTCCCAAGCACTGAAATTAATAGGTGTGCACTACCACACACTAACCAGCCTGGCATCTTCTGTATTAAGAGAAGGGAAGGCATACTATAAGCCCCTCTGAAACTCCCAGTCTACTATATATTTTACTTCTACATCCAAGTCTTAGTGAACACCTCATAACTGAAGACTGAAAAAAAAAAGGAAGCAGCTTAAAAAAACTTTGGAAAACCAGTCAAGTTGTAAGTTGGTTTTCCTTTGCTGGTGTTAGAATGTATGCTTATCTGTTCAGTGCAGATGCAGACTCCCTAGCAGCAGTGGGAAGAGATCCAGGGATTGATTCCTAGTATACTTCCCACTTTAAGGAACCTGAACCCTCTGTAGAACAGCAACTCCAGGTCTGGAAGCTGGTGTACAACACTAGGTATCGTATCCCTGAAAATAATGAAGGACTAAAAAAAAAAAAATGACAGTCAAGCAAATTATGCATCAAAGGGAAAAAAACTGAGAGACGTTTTGGTGGAAAATGGCAAACGCAGGAGGAATCTTACAATAAAACACTGAAAAATGTGAGGGGTATATATTTAGAGTATCACTCTTGCAGCCAGTTAAGATTGGTTTGTTCCAATAGCAAGAAACACCAGTGGAGCTCAAGATAAAGAGGTAGGATATTTGCATGTTTCTCACAGATTGCCAGGAAAAAGTAGAGAGAGGAAAAACAAACGAACAAAAACAAACCTTGACCAGCAACCAAAACCATGATGTATCCCTGGACATCAACTTGAGAAGAGGCAACACAGTAACTATGAACTCAAATGAACTTTACAGAAAAGTTGGCCTGTACTCTAGATCATGAAACAAAGGATGACATGGGCATAATAACCAAATGCAGTAATTCTGTACTATTAGGGATTTCTAAAGCTATAAAGAATATCAGCTGAGGACATAGCTGAGGGATATAGTACCCATCTAGCACTCCTAGGTTCAAACTCCACAAAAAATACTTTGTTAAAACTAGAACACTGAGTGGCAAAATACATCAATGTTACAGTCCCTGAAATTTTCTACTTCATTGTGGACAACTCCTTAACCAGCAATGAAAATAACCTTGGACTTCATAAAACATAGGCCTAAGAATTTTAATGTATGCAAGAAATTCTAGAATGGTTCAGAAAATATATACAATGAATGAATATCCCAAGCTGATAGACTAAAAGTGGGCATAGTTTATATAAGAACTTTCTGTATCTCTTGCAACTTTGTAAAATTATTTCCAAAATAAATAAATAAATGGCTGCTGATTGCCTAATGTACTGAACAGAGCAGTGTAATTCAGCACAGTAAATTATTAAGAGCTTGGGCTCTACTGCCAGTCAGCAGCCTATCTGTGGTACTGTAGTTTGAACCCAGGGCCTTTGTATATTGAGTTAACAACCCACAGCCTTTTAAAAATTTTGACACAACACCTCACTAAATTGCCTACACTGGCCTCAAATTTGGAACCCAAAGTCTTATAGGCACAAACACAGTACAGCCAATCTAACTGAAACCCTCTACTAATGAGCCTAGCTTAAGCAATTAAGCCTCTGCATCTGTTTCTACTCAGTTACCAGATTAAGAGCTTGGAATAGTACCTATCAGAAACAAAGTAGTATTTCAAATGGATTCTAACTTTCAAAGAAAATGTGACAAAGCATTTTTGAATTACAAAGGGTCATGACATAAAGCATAAGCACAGGCTATTAACTACTGAAAATAGACCGCATGTCTTTGATTCCTTTCTGCTGAATTTATAAACCCAACTGCTAAGTGACATCTACTCAGTGACTTAAGATAAAAAAAAAGTTACCACTTCAAGCTTTGTGTATTCACCTGAATAGTCAGGGAACTTTCACCTATTTTATTTAGGTTTTTATTTTTTTCAAATTCCAACCAGAAGCTAAATACAATCGGAAACCAGTAAGCACTAGTTTTACTCCAAAGGAGTAGGATCATTCAGATTCACTCCAAAGAAGTATGCAACTCTTAAGCAAAGATTTTCTTCATTTAAAAGAAAGGAACAAAACAAACTATACAGTAGTCTCTCCTTATGTTCATTGCACAAAATGAGTTCTGCTTTTAGAACTTTGACATTGGCTATTTGTACAATTTAACTTTTTAGTAACTTTTTTCCAATTCCACAACTTTCCGCTTTTGTCTGTAGGACGGTGTAGAAACCAGAATTTCAAAACAATTCACTGGAATTATTTTATAATTAAAATCTCTTGTAACACCGAAAAACAAAATAAAAACCAAAGTAAGTCCTCTACCTATTATGGTTTCTGCAGCTATGAATGTATTTCTCAGTTTTATAGCTGCTTTAGCTACTCCAGACTCCATTATCTGCTTTAATATGTATAAACACATCCACACTCAGCAGAATACTCTTTAGAACAGCAACTTGGGGAAAGAGATCTGGGAAAAAAAAAAATACATATATTTATGTACCAAGAAAACAAACATGGCCCAGTGAAATATGAGGCAAGAATGCCTACAACGAGATGCTTTTAAGATTTCTTTCCCATGGTTGTCACTTCTTTTTTAAACAACCATTTCTGGTCATTAGAATGAATCTGACAGTGCTCTGAACAACGGTGATTACAGCAAAGCTATTAAGTTTTTAAAATGTTATTTATACCTGTTACATTCACTTCTCACCCTCCAAATACTGATGACAGATGTCAAAGAGGCAAACACCAGCACAAATGGGAAGACCATCAATAATGAGTATCACCTTGTGCTTTCAGATACATTTAAGCATTTCAGTGTACAATAGTCCTTTCTTTCACATTTTTAGTAAGATGCTGATGCAGTGCAGCAAATATGCAAAGCATCTTCTTTCACACAGTCTGTGCAGAAGACATCTAATTTTTTTAAGTTCTGAGATACAAATGATTAAAAAAAATCCAGGATGAGTAAGTTTCAAAATGCATAGTGTTCTGTGCATGAGTCCATTTTCTTTAAACTCTGAAAGAATAAAGTGGTAAGAAAACAAGAAAAAACAATGCTGCTGCATTCCTGATCTTCTCCATTCGCTGGTCAGTAACTACTCTGGCATGTAAGGGCGGAGGTGATCCTCTATGGTGCCCACTGCCCAGTGGGTGAGCTGCTCCTGTGGCAGGTAGAGGCAGATGCTGCATAACTTGAAGATTGTAGCTTTGTTTTTTGGAGTCTAGAAGAGGGAAATTTTTTAATATTTTTAATGAACAACAGTTTAATACACTGACAGTCTGTCACAATTTATTAAGAATCTAAGTACTAAAGGACACAAAGTATGGGATAAATTGCAATCCTTACCTAGTCTAGTGAAGATGACAGTCTTGTAATGAGACTCAGGAAAAATACAGTACAAATTGTTATAAATTAAATACATAAGGGACATAAAGTTACGGAAGTTGACTACTACAGATTACTTGCTTAAAAAAGTTAGACTGAAGGTATTCTGAGTGAAGATTTAAGTCATGCTTCTAGTAAGGAAGACAGCAAATGTGGTCATAGCAAAACCTAGGGAGGGGATTAGTGATGGGTGAAGATTTACACACATCCTGAAGTTACAGACTAAAAACCCAAACATAGCCAGTTTAGACTCTGAGGTTTTTATTTTTTTTTTCAGATAGGGTTTCCCAACGCATTTCAAGTTGGCTTTGAGTTTACAGCAATGCTCCTGCCTCAGCCTCCCAAGTGCTGGGAGTATTATTTTTAAAAAGCAGTTATATTTAAGCATCTAACTTATGGATAACATATGCTAGGTGCTTTCTCTAATTACTGCCAGTAAATGAGGTGGAACCTGAACCAAGATCTGACTACAACATGCTCATAAAAGTTACTTTATCTAAGATGATGAAGCAAACAAGCAGCTACACCTGTACCAAAATTGATGAATTCCTATGCCTCAGAATCCTGTCCATCCAAAACTACCCACTGGTCTAGCCCTTATCACCTGTCTTAGGACAAAGAGCACAAAATTGTTGTCAGGGAATATTTGTTTGATCAACTTAATTTATTTGCTTAGCTATAAAATGGGATTAATATGAGGCCTAAATGAATTCATACATGTAAAGCTCTGAGTACAGAGGTAGGCTAAGAATGTACAGTATGTGTTGACACTATCATACTGATTTCCCTACAAACTATAAGTTGAGTCTTCTATATAATGCAAATTTAGCAATACATTTCCTCTTAGGAAGGTCAAAAACAGAACCTGAATGGATGAAGAAGACTGAGAGCATTAAAGACCAAGTTTATGTACAATTAAGTATTCAGTTTGCCTGGGACATGTGTTTCCTGGACTTGGGATTTTGCCAAACCCAGGATATTCTAGGCAAATTAAAACAATTCATCCTGCTTACAAACCAGATTTGGCTCTGAAACTTACATCTTTCAAAGGATTCAAACTGTTTGCTTAACCCATTTAAAAAAAGATCTGCATCTGATACGTAATTCATGATTTACCTGTCATCTAATAAAACAATTCCTTGAGGTCACTTCTAAATTATGCTATTCCATAGTATGTCCCCATGAAAGTGAAGGCTAAAACACGAATGGTGGTACATGCTTGTAACTCTCAGACTCTTACAAGGATGACCAAGTCCTGCGTGTAAAACCCTGTCTCCAAAAAAAAGAGCTGGGGATGTAGTTCAATGTCAAGGCCCTGGGGTCTAATCCCCAATACCTGCTTCTCCCTCCAGTGACATCTAGTTTCTCTACACCATTAGTCATCTGTTGTGAATTCCACTGTCAGGCAGTAAGGACCACAATAAAATGAGGGTCAACCAGAAACAGGGCCCAGGGATATAGCTCAGCAGCACATTCTCTGCCTGGCAAGCACAGGGTCCTGAGTTCATTCCCTGGTACAAAAAAAAAAAAAAAAAAAAAAAAACCTGGAAAAGAAAAGATCCACTTATACTATCACCACTAAGTGATAAGTTATGTGTTACTTGGTGTTATCAAATGCCTCCCCTGACAAGCTCTTCTAAACTCTCTTCTAAAACTTTCTGCAAAGGGATGGGAATTTAGTTCAGTGATGTAAGCACCTGCCTTGAAAGCACAGTCATGAGTTCGATCCCCAGTACCAAAATAAATAAATAAATAAATAAATAAATAAATAATAATAATAAAAACTTTCTGCAAGATAGCAAAGTAAACATATCTTCCCAAATAGCTTGCTAGCACCTTGAGGGTAGTTCAAAGTGTGACAGACTTTTGTATTTTTCGTTCTTCATGTATTCTCTATTAAATAGACATATGGTTTGTAGTTTAATGAATACCACAGATACTTTTTTTCAAGTCTTTACCTCTCAATAAAACCTTTTCTAGTGATATCATCCAAGAATTTCAAACTGCCCACAGTTCATATCCCTCTGTCGTATTTTCTTTGCCCTTACCCCTACGTAACTATGTATTTTACTTGTTCAATACTGGTTTCCCATACTGGACTATGAATCTATCAAGACAGGAATTGCTCTCTGTCTCATTCACTGTCTCACAATCATTTGTTGAATGAACAATAAATTAGGATGCTATTTTTTTCAGGCTAGTAACATAATAAAACTATTATATATTCTAAGGGATGATGTAAGTTGAGAGAATAACCAATGTTTCATAGACTAAAAACTAAATTAGAATACCCAGATTGCTGCTTAAGTTAGAAGTATTTTTCTGTTGAACCATGACTTTCAAAATTAGCTCCTCACAAAGTTCTAAAAGGCAGCAAAGTTTGTGAACTTGAGAACTAGGACACTTTTTTTTTTTTAAATGACTTCAAAAATCACACATAGTGAGGGCAAACCAGAAACACTCATCTTATTTGGAAAACAGCTTACTAACCAAAAAGCGCTTTGAGCCCTGAAATAGTTCTCAAAAACTTACCTGCAAGTGCTGTCTGTCAATAAAGAGAAACACTGACTGGCTAGGGTTGTTGACAACAATTCCAGTCTTGTCCTTGCGGCTCAGTACATGCAGAAACTGTTTTTCATAGTCACCGTGATGAAACTCAAATTTGGCCTAGTTAAAAATTATAAACATTTTTATGAAACTACAAGTGTTACACTCCTGAAATGTCGAATACACCCTAAACACATTCTTACTGTCCAATATGTAGCTAGTAGCAAAAAAATTTCATTACAATTAAATGTTACTTAAAATCAGTTCTAAGGGGCCTGGGTTTCATTCATCAGCAATACTGCCAAAATAACCACCCCCCAAAAAACAGAACAGTTGCAGTCAACCTTTCTTAGCCTAGGTTCCATGTCTATAAGTTTAACCAATCCTGACTGAAAATATCTGTGAAAACAAAATCACATTTACAGACTTATTCCCTGGTCTTTCCCTAAATGACACAGTTTTAACTACTCACATAGTATTTGCAACGTATTAGGCTATTACGAGCATCCTAGAGATGATTTAAAGATGTAAGAGGTTATACACAACATACCATTTAATATGCAAGAATTTGAACACCTGTAGGGGTGGCTGGAGACAATCCCCATAGAACTGATTTTATTTTACATTACTTGAAACTAAAGTACTTTTGCATTATTATTTACCACAACTGAACTCTGAAGTTTAAAAAGCTGGACTTTTTTTGTGATTTTTTTTTTTTCAGGCTAATAACATAAGACAGGGTCTCATGTGTTGCCTAGATTGGTCTTGAACTCCTGGGTTTAAAATGAGGCAGAATGTAAGATTTTACAATCAGTATGGGGCATTTTCATAGTACAAGGTAATGAGTTAAAAGCATAAGCTTTACACTAAGTCCAGGTTTTTATTTTGATTACTGCTTAACTGCAAAAGACTCTGGGCCGAGCCTGCCTGGCAAGCTTAAGGTCTTGAGTTCCATCCCAAAACAAACAAACAAGACTCTGAGCCTACTACTGTATTTACCTAGTCGCTACCTAGGTTTTTTTCTCCACAAGAGGAGGTGCACCTCCACCGGTACTACAGGAAAAGTAAATTATTAGAAATTCAGAAGCATACTGTGCTAAGGAGACGTAACATTTTTCTGATAGGAAATTCTTAATCAAAAACCAAAACCAAGGGCTGAGGGATTTAGCTCAGTGGCATAAGCGCCTGCCTGGCAAGCGCAAGATTGTAAATTCAATCCCTGGTACAAAACAAACAAAAACACCACAGATGGGAATACAGGTCAGATGTAGCATATACGCTTAGCATGTACATGGTGGTCCCAGCTTCAATGTCCAGCAACACAAGGAAGGGGAAAAACCCTCTACAATGCCTCTAATGACCAAAGAAAACTGACGTGGAAGCAAATTCTGAGAACTACACACATGGCTTTTCTGATTTTCATTCCTTTTTTATTCAACTAGCATACTTCTGTCAAGTCAGTAATATACAATAAACATATACTTTTACCTCTGTTTAGCCCATAGATTATCCTTAGTACTGTCAACCAAATTCTAGAAAACCACATCTTTTCAAGCTTATCTCTAGACTCCCTCTATACGTTAAATGTCCCACTGTAAAAGATTTTCCCTGGCTCTAATTTCAAAGACAGACTAACCTCTGTCTCAAGAGATTACATAATACAAATGCTTTTTTCTCTTACACCAAAATATTCAAAGGGCTAGCATGAAATAAGTTATGGTATTAGAAACCATATTCATTCCCAAAGAATTTCTCAAATTTGACCCTATTAAGGAGTTTTCACTTATTAAGTACTCATCACACTTTCTTTTAGAATAAAATACCTGAACAGGCCTAAAAGGCTCCTCAGATTCCTTCCACCTAGAAAACAGGAGACAGACGATTTTTTCAATATCATTCCGAGGCCAAAGAATGAAATCCATCTCCTGAGTACAGCCAATTACATCCTGTAAAAAAAAAAAAAAAGTGTGTGTGTGTGTGTGTGTGTGTGTGTATATATATATATATATATATATATATATATATATATTTTAAGACAAAGCAAAGTAAAATAAATTTTAAAAAAGACAAAGGAATGAATTATAAGATTTAACTAAGAACCATTTTACAAGTGAACAGGGCCACTATGTATCACTGTATAGCTTAAACTGTAAAAGTAATAGGACCATACAATCTGAATAGCTCATAACCTAATTTTTACTGTACTTTGTACAGTCTAATGCTCCCCACCATCAAGATCTAGCTCATCCAAAGTATGGTGTAAACACCAACTAAAGATCTGACATTTTTGTTGTCAGCTTTATTTCCACCCTTCAAAATTAGAACCTATTTACAAAAGTGTTTTAAAGCTTCTGATGTGAATCACTATCCTATCACAGCTGAACTGCTGTTTTTGTTACCAGTGTGTGTTGACAGAATACCTACTTTTCCCCTCTCCATTAACACAGCCAATGTACTTATTTTCAAAGGGTAATAAAACCTCTTCTAGTCCAGGACAGATGTATCTCCAGCCTTCCCTCACAACAATCAACTGTGGCAATCTGTTGCTTGAACCGGCCCAGATTAATTTCCAATGTGTTATAGAAGTTTATAGAGGATTGGCAGCAATGTATCATTTCTTTTAAATCTTTGTTTTTTTTGTTTTAAGTTGCTTCAGGCAAAGTCTCACTATATAATGCAGGTTGGTGTTGAGCTCACTACATTGCCCAGGATGGCCTCAAATTCAAGGTGATTTTCCTGCCAACCTCCTGAGTGCTGGGATTACAGGCATGAGCCACCTTGTTCTGCTAAATTTCTTATTCATAAAGAGACATAATGCTAGTGCTCTCCCCAAAACAGCAAAGACAACACATAACATTCACAATAATCTTGAATATCATTATCAGCAAAATATCAAAAAAATAACTATCTATGTTCTATTTCATACCAACTGTTTTTTTGGTGGGGGTAATGGGAATCAACCTCAGGACCTTGTGCTTGCCAGGTGGGCACTTGTGCCCCTGAGCTATATCCCTAGTTCTTGAAGCCAATTTTTAAAACATAATCCCAGTTTAAGAATTTAAGACATCAATGATGTTCAAACACTCAACATGGGATAAAGGAGATCTTCTCTACATATTTATTCATATAAGAATAAATATAACCACACCTGGTTTAAAAAAAAAAAAAAAAGCACATTTAAAGTCCCTAAAGCATGATCCCAGTTATAAACATAGTACAAAGACAAAAAATAACTTGAAGATCCATCACCATAGTATAGTAACTGCTCATTGTGGGTAGGGTGCAACCTTAATTCACAAAAACTTATTTTACCTACCAAGACTTAAAAAATGAACTCACCCTTCTCATAGACTGGTATCGAGGAGCATGGAGCTGTACCACATCCTTCTGTAAAAGCTCTATGGAACTTTCCAAGGAATAGCTGGAATCTCGCACACCTTTCAGGATATTTTCTTCATAATTATTTGTCATTACTGGTATAACTTCAGACACTTCGAAAAGTGCTGATTTTTTTTTCTAAAAGAAAAAAAAAGGTGTATTAACCCACTGGAAGCACACTATCTTTTAACACCCAGCCCATATTATAATGTATGTACCTTTATTCCAACTCAGTAAAATTACCATCTAATTTTTATATATAAAATGTCTTATTTTCAGATAGTTGGATCTTTCTGGCCTTCCCTCACCCCAACTGCTAATAAATAGCCTATTAATAGAATGCTTAATTTCTCAGTTATATAATGTTATGTATTTATAGCATGTACTCATTTTAGATAGTATTTCTTAAATCCTATGAGGAACCAATATCAAACAACCTAAAGTCAAAATAATATTTCAGTGAAACTGTACTGACACAATTTCACTTAACTGTTTATATGCAGCTTAATTAAAAACTTATATGTTCAAAAATACAACTATTCAGACAAATTAACTATTTCATTCTTTAAAGGGTCAGTTTCCATTACTACTTCTGGATATTACATACCCATGTGTCAATATCTGAAAGGAGAAAAAAAAAGGGGAACCAAATGGTTTCAATAGGAAACCATTAACAGCAAATGCTCATCACTAATGTAGCTTATAATTCTGTACTACAGAATACAGATCTTGAGCTACACAGGTCAACTGCAAGAATCCTATTCAGCTGTAAAAAAGCAATTTTCCCTAATGTTACAGAATGAGATGGGAAAATTTGGGAAACCTTACAGATAACAAAGACAGATGTAGTCCTCACCATTTACTTGTATCTTGGATATAAAGACCCTACACATTGTTATACCTTCAACTAAAATCTGACTTTATCAGTTTTGCAGTCAGTATATTAAAAAAATAAAGCCCAAAAAGTTGAAGGAAACTGTCTTAAGACAATCACCTCAAAACAGTTACTTTAAAACCACTTTACAAAGAGTTATTATTCTCAACAAACAGCACAGCATCCTTAGTAACTTTTAAGAATGAAACAACAACCAACCCGGGGACTTCCAAATACTAAACAGATAATTATATTTCTGATTTGAAATTAGTTTACCATTTTTGTGAAAAGATGGAATTACCACTTCCTTATATTCCTAACCTAATCTCATGTCAAACACCCCTGTTGATGATTTAAGAAAACTGTCTTTCTTAAGCAGCAAAAACAAGTTCTTTTTGCTTAACCACAATTCATTAATTGCTAGTTAACTGTGGCAATAATTTTAACTCTGATTCTTAAAAACTATTTTAGGCAACTTTGAAACACAGTTCCAAACACAAATTAACCATTTCAATGTTTAATTACTCCTAAAAATTAAAGTGCTTTCTGTTTCATTAAATATGAAAAGCTATCTACAGAGCGGAATGACTCTAACAAAGATTTTGATTCCAATTTAACACTTTCAAAATCAAAGATTTTGATTCCAACTTAACACTTTCAAATATCTTATTTACACTTTACATTAAACAATCCTTAATTCAGTTATAAAGTCCCCTGTTACTCCACATTTAAGTTTCACAATGTTATCCCTGTCCCAGGGTCAACTAACAAAAGTGGATCCTGCTAAGCTTTAGAATTAAGTATTTCCCAACTGATAGTTAAGAACTTTCCATTTGTGATTTTAGACAGTTTTCTTAAATCATCAACAGGGGTGTTTGACATGAGATTAGGTTAGGAATATAAGGAAGTGGTAATTCCATCTTTTCACAACTTTCCATTGGTGATTTTACAACTACACAATTCACAAAAGCAAGCATACTTCCATCATTCTTTAACCCAACATTGATAAATTACTTAAAAGTAGCAATTTAGTATACACTTACAAAAATCACTTGTGCTAATTCACATTAAGAACTTTAAATTACCTTCTCCTTGAACACAAAGGCAATATACATCTTGAAGTCAAACTGGTCAGCTAGAGATTCTTTTTTCTTTCTAAGCTGAGCACGTAGTCTGTTCAGAGCTTGTTTCTTCCGGGAGTTTGGGTCCCCCATTTTGAAATACAGGTGGTACTAAAGCCTTTGGAAATTGTCACTAAACTATGGGCACTTTTTCTTAAGACTCAAGTACAACAGAAACAAGTCATTTTTCCCTGCTAATATGATTGAATAGCTAAAACCACAACTGTAACCCCAAAACTGCACCTTCTGGCAATATTAGCAGACTGTCATATTACAGGGTCAAGAAACAAAAGCTGCTGTCCAGTCATGTTTGGAAAATAATATCTGGGGTCAGACAGGAAAAAGGAAAAGAGAGAAAGGAAAAAAAGAGGAGAAAATATTTCAACTAACTTCCTGAAAAACACATCTGGCTTGAATGCCAAAATAAAGGCTTTGAGGGGAAATGAAAAGCCTATTATCAGGTTTTAGGTGTGCAATAAAACACAGCTAACACCAGTCCAATCCTTTAAATCCATTCGGATTTTTCTCCTTTTAGAAATGGGATTAAGAAAAGGAATGGGAAGAGGAAAAGTGTGATCTTTGCTTTCCAAATACCCCCCCCAAAATCAAAAACAAAACACCAAAACAGGGTAGAAGAATGAAACTGAAATACCCAATTGGATTTTACCCAGCCAGATCCATGGCTGTAGTACCTAATTAATTCTTAGTTATTTCAGATTTCACTATTGCTATGTATTGTCAGTGCTTGTTATTGACTACACTTGGTGGTGAGCAAAGAGAAAAGTGCAAAATCAGTAGAGAAAGGGGAGAGGTCCAGGGTTTCCCTGCAATCAACTACAGTGTATACTGAGGGCGGACAGCTGTTGCCCAAAGGAGCCATGAGAAAAAACAGCGGAGTCATTACCAACTTCCCCATTACCCACATTTTCACCCTCAGGCGGCTGCTAATGCTGCTGCCAAGGAGAATCATGATGGCACAGGGAAAGGGGGATGTTAGACGGTATCAGTAATTATTCCGGCTGTGGTTAGACCTGATTCACGCCCAGGATCGCGACACCCTCAGCCCTGCGATGAGTTCTACATGCCCCAAAGGAGCCTTCCCTACCAATGTACCCCCGTTCAAGATGGAGGGGAGTGCGACTTATCTCCCAGTGAGCATTGCTGAGGCACAGGCAGGTGGCGGGTTTTCCCAAGTCCCGGGCGGTGCGCGGGGACGACCTGCCTTCCACCCCCCAGGCCCCACCCCACCCCTCGCCTTCAGCGGCAGCGACTCACTCGCACCACGGGAGACACGGGATCGCTCGGGTTCTCACTCATTTCATCGTGGAAACAATTCCCACCCGGATAGAGTAGGCGGGAAAGGACAAGTAGTAAGGATCAAGTAGGAAGAAAAGAAAATAGTTGTGTTAATATTACTTTTTGATAGTCAGCCCACCAACCCACCCCCCCAAGACATTTAAGTTCCCGGGTTCTCGACTCGCTTTCTGGCTCAACAGCTCATGTTTCCAGAGTGTGGATGGCTCGGGGTGGGGTCGTGCGTTCGCGTCCCGAAGGGGAAGAGGGCGGAATTGAGGCGGGCGGCGGGGCGGACCCTCCCTGTCCCCGGGGGCCGGGACTCACGGGCCGACTCGGGCGGGCGCGGGGCTCTAGCCGCAGCCCGCGGGCGGAGCGGTGGCGGAGGCAGAGGCGGCGGCGGGGGCGCTGCTCGCAGCTCGGGCGGGAGCCATGTCAAGAGAACACCACCAGCCAACTGAGCCCCTCCATCCCCGCCGCAGTGCGCACGGTGACCCGGCCGCCCGCGCTGCTGCCGCCGCTCAGCCCCCGCCTGGGACCCATAGTCTGGCTCGGCGCCCCGGCGGCGACGGAGGAAGGACGCGGGGGAGAGGCGGCGGGAGAGGAGGAGAGAGACGCCAAGAAAGAGGGTCGGCGCGGAGCTGGAGGGGAAGGAGAGGCGGGGAGCCCTGCGCTAAGAGGTCCGTCAGCGAAGTCAACCCCCAAAATAAAGTTATTTCAGTTCGAGCATCTGCTACGAAGTCCTTCTTCCCCCACAGTCGGGTTCCGGCTCAGCAAAGGAGGTCGAGGAGACCCAGAGGGGTGAAAAGCAGAAGCGGATGGCAAGCGTCGGCGGTGACACAGGCTCGTTACCCCGCACCGGTGGCTGCGGAAGCGGCGACAGCCTCAAGGGCCTCCCGGGTCCGGGGCAGAGTCGCGTTTGAGGAAAGGAGCAAGAACAAACAACTTAAAATGGCAGCGACTGCCCTGCGTCACCCGCCCCTCAGCGGCACCGCCCCGAGCCCACTACGGCTGCGCACAGTGCGGGCCCGCACCATCTTCTCAAAAGCAGGGGGAGACAGACTGGAGGCGAGAGAGTTTTCCTGGTTACTAAGAAAAAAGGAGAGAAAATTAAGACAATATGGATGTATCTAAGTACCTAAGCTTTTAATTGGGCAATTCTAGGAAATAAAGACTCTCATTAATACTCCTTACATCAAGGTAAATTTGAAAATATAGGCTTTCCTCCCCTGCAACATGGAGTTTTCCTGGGCGGAGAAAGGGGCTCTCTCCACCCCATAGTCAGGGCGTGTCAGTCTCCAGAGTTGGCGCCTTGCCCCTCCCTCTAAACGTCATAAAGCCACGCCGTTACGTCCTTCTGATAAAGCACCCGGATGGAGTCGTTTCTCCTGGGTGTGGTCCGCTCTTGGGACTCGCCGTGGGTCTGAGCCGACATAGTTTGAATGGGCGGAGAGCGGGCGAGGGCAGGGCTGGAGTGAAGGAGGATGAGGAAGGTGCTTTGGGAGGAGGAGAGTTTCATTTCATTCTTATGATTGGTAGCCCTTCCGGGAATTGAGAATTCACTTCCACCGCGCCGCAGAGACGGTGTCGCGGTGGTCCTTCGTGTCACCGGCGCGCGTGTCGAGGCGAGGACACGAGCGCCAGGGCTGGAAACAAGATCAGAGTCTGCGGGGGGACGGTGTTGTTGTGGCCGAGAGAGGTAGCTGAACCTGAGCCGTGGATTTTTCCTCACTGTGGAGGAGCAGTTTCTATTAGGGTCCCCCAGGACCGCAGACCTAAATCCTGTCCCTTATGAGGCTTTGTCCTCGAAATGTAGAGGGACGTTTGTCTCTGAGTCACTGTCCTTGACACCAAAGTGCAGTGAGTCCATTTCCATCTTTAACGTGCTGATTAAAACGCAGTTATATAAGTAATCAGCAAAGGTCAATAACGCCACATCAGCAAAGCCCGGTACACTTTTATTGGCTAGTCTGTGCTAATTTTAGAAGTCTAACTCCCAAATTACTGCAAACTTGGTAAAATAAATATGTGTTAGCTTTAAAATTTTGGGTTTTTTTTTCACTTTTGAGCCAAAAATATAAAGCTATAGTCTCAACTACTGTAAAACAATTGGATGTAACATTAAAAACAGCGACTTCTAATACCTTTGCCGTGGGACTGTGCTAGTTTATAGTAAGATGAGCTAGGAAGTAGCAGCACTGTGCCCTGGAGCAAGAAAAACTTCTAGTTCAATTTTATCTGTAACTTGGAAAGGCTGTAAAAGAGGTGTAATCAAAGAAATAAAAATTTGAAAAGCCAAGACCATCACCTTCCTCAGTGAAATTCAGAGAACTCCCTTGAGATTTAGCTAACCAACGGTATGGGGAAAGTAGATTTATGTTGGAAATGACCTACTTGGAGGTATGCTACTTCAGCAGGATTTGTGGAACAATGGTTCCAAAATCGTTATATTTAATGCACTCTCAATCAAAATACCAATAGCATATCTCACAGAATTAAAGAAAACAATCCTGAAATTCATTTGAATCCAGAAGAGATAGAACAGCAAAAGCAATTATGGACAACAAAGGAAAGGCAGGGGGCATCACAATCCCTGACTTGAAATCACACTACAAAGTTATTGTGATAAAAACAACATGGCATAAACATATCTGCTTAATAAACATATCTGCTTAATTACATATTGAATAAACATATCTGCTTAATTTCTCTTGTGGAGTTTTAAATTACACCATTAGATACGTTGTGACATAGTAAAACTTTTTCGGTTGAAACTCAGATTCCACAGTAAAGGGTTACAATTTTAATGTAATAACCTGGTGTAGAGATTCTGTTCCAGCTTCCTGCCTAAAGAATCCAGACCAGTCTAGGCAGGCATTTCCTTACCAACCAACCATGGATATCCCAATCTCTTGCATTTATAGCAAGTTAAATGATTACTCAGGCATGTACTTACAAAGCCCAAATACATGACAGTAAAATAGCCTATAAATTACTTGGTAACTATTCGAAAAAAAAAAGTCCAGCGTTTTACCTTTAAAACATACACTGAAGCTGGACATGATGGTGCATGCCTGTAATCCTAGCACTCAGGAGACTGAGGCAGGAGGATTTTTGCAAGTTTGGAGACCAGGCTAGGCTACAAAGTGAGTTCAAGGCCAGTTCAAACTGCATAGTGAGACCCTGTCTCAAACAAACAAAAGAAACCTTACGTTGTACCTAAGTGCTCTTATATCACAAAAAATCGAGATTTCACAGATTTCCACTCCCTTTCACACTTATGCCCAGAAAGTATAGAGTTTTCAGGAGTTTGCAAATATTTTCTCCTTTCATTAGTGCCCTGAGGTTTATCAAATAAAGACCTTGCTTTGGGACCATCTGTATGATTAACAGTTTAATAAGCATGATAAACATCTACTCAGAACAAGTTTGTTTTGTTTTGTTTTTGAGACAGGAGTCTTGCTATGTAGTGCAGGCTGACCTTGCATGGCAATCCTCCTGGCTCAGTTTCCCAAGTGCTGGGATTACAGGTGTGTGCCACCACCCTGTGCAATTGGGGTTTTGTTCATGAAGTGTGCCTACACCAAGAGTTTTACTTGTTCTATCTTCCTGCAGATTTAGTGTTTCTGTTTTAATAATTATATCTTTGATCTATTTTGACTTTAGTGCATGGTGAAAGACACAGCTCTAGTTTTAATCTTCAGCATGTGGAAATCCAGTTTTCCAGTGCCATTTATTAAACAGGCTATCTCTTTTGCAGTGAAGGTGTTTGGCTCCCTGATCAAAGATAAAATATGTCTGGAGTTATTTCTACATCTTTTAATCTAGTCCATTGATCCTCAGGTCTGTTTTGTTTTGTTTTGCCAGGGCCATGTTGTTTTTATCACAATAACTTTGTAGTGTGATTTCAAGTCAGGGATTGTGATGCCCCCTGCCTCTCCTTTGTTGTCCATAATTGCTTTTGCTGTTCTATCTCTTCTGGATTCAAATGAATTTCAGGATTGTTTTCTTTAATTCTGTGAGATATGCTATTGGTATTTTGATTGAGAGTGCATCAAATATAATGATTTTGGAAGTGTGGCCATCTTCACTATACTGATTCTTCCTACCCAAGAGCAAGGGATATCTTTCCATTTTCTGATATCTTTCTTCATTTCCTTTTTCAGAGTACTGTAGTTTTCAATGTAAAGGTCTTTTACTTCCTTCCTTAGATTGATTCCTAGGTATTCATTTTTTTGGATGCTATCATGAAAGCTGTTGCTTCCCTGATTTCTCTTTCAGTGAGTTTGTTTGTGTACAGGAATGCTATTGATTTTTGAGTGTTGACTTTGTACCCAACTATGCTACTGAACTTGGTTATTAAATCTAGAAGTCTTTTGTGGAGTTTTTGGGGTCTTCTATGTAGAATGTCATGTCATCTGCAAATAATGACAATTTAACTTCTTCCTTTCCTATCCTTATTTATTTCTTTCTCTTGTCTAATTGCTCTGGCTAATATTTCCAAAACTATATTGAATAAGAGTGGTGACAGTGGACATCTTTGTCTTGTTCTTGATTTTAGAATGAAAACTTTCAATTTTTGTCCATTTATTATGATGGCTGTCAAAGATGTTTTTATCAGATTGAGATAAAGACCTTTTATTCTAATTTTCTACAATTTTTTTTATCATGAATGGGTGTTTTACTTTTCTGCATCTATTGAGATGATCCTATGGTTTTGGTCGGTTGACTCTGTTGATACAGTATATTTATTGACTTATGTGTGTTGAACCATCTCTGCATCCCTGGGATGAGTCCTACTTGGTCATGGTGAAGTCTTGATGATTTGCTGCATTCTGTTTGCCAGTATCTTATTGAAGATTTTTGCATCTGTGTTCATTAGGGAGATTGGCCTGTAGTCCTTTTTTCTCTTTTCTTTTTTTTTTTTTTGATAGGTCCTTCTCCAGTTTTGGTATCAATGTAGTGCTTGCTTCCAGGAATCAATTTGGGAGTATTGCTTCCTTTTCAATTTCATTAGAGGGTTTGAGAAGTAGGGCATTAGTTCTTCTCTAAATTTCTTGTGGAATTCAGCAGTGAATCTTCAGAACATGGGTTTCTCTTTGTTGGTAGGTTTTTAATGACATATTCAATTTCATTGACTGATAGTGGTTTATTTAGAAATCTTGTATCTTCTTGATCCACCTTTGGTAATTCCTATGCATCTAGCAATCTGTCCATTTCTTCTGTGCTTTCCATCTTACGAGAATACAAGTTCTCAAAGTAGGTATTGATGGTATGAATTTCTGCAGGATCTGTGGTGTTTCACCTTCTCATTCCTAATTGCATAGATTTGAGTCTTTACCCTTTTGGTACGGTTGGCTAAGGGTTTGTCAATTTTATTTTATCTTTCAAAGACCAAGCTTTTGGATCCTATCTCCTTTCTGGTTCCTTCTCTGCACTCTACTTCATATCTGCTGTGCCATGCCACGAGCAGCTCTCCTCCTCCATGCCGCTGTGCTGTGCCATCCTGCCAGGAGGCCACCTAACTATAGACTGAAATGGGAGCCAAAATAAACCTATCCTCCCTTAAATTGTGGGAGTCAGGTATTGTGTCCTAACGGTATGGGAAGTGACAGAGACGGACATAGGCTTCCCCATACAGCTTCCCAAGTGTCCTCACAGCATGGCAGTGCTTCTCCCAGACTGAGTGCGCTCACAAACAGGAAGGTAGGCACCATGACATCTTTTACAGTCCAGGTTCAGAAGTCATATTCCATCACTCCACGGTGGTCACATGTTCTGTAATCCCATTCAGTGAGCAAAGGGGCTGCACGAGGTATGAATAATGAGGGGTGGGTTCCCTGGGGCAGTGTCCATGGTGGCTACTGTGAGCGTTTTTTTATGTTGGGTACAAACTAAAAAATAACCATTTCAGGGCATTCACAGGTGAACATGGTGGCACCTGCCTGTATTTCCAGCACACTTAGAGGCTGAGCCAGGAGAATTACAAGTTTTAGGATGGCCAAGGCAATTTAAGGACTTAGCAACAATATTGTGTCTCAAAAAAAAAAAAAAGGAATTTTTTTAGTCTAGATATGTAGCTTAGTGAGAAGGGTTATGGGTTGAATCCCTAATACTAAAAAATAAAAAAAAATTTTAAAAAGTCATTTGCCAAAGACCTTCAGTTCTACCATAAGATATACTAGGTCTGAGGCCAGCAAACTTTTTCTTAAGACTAATAGTAAATATTTCAGGTTTGTAGGCTGTAAGATCACAGCTTCAACTACTCAACTCAGTTGCAACATGAAAGTAACCATAGGCAATACATAAACAAATGTCTGTGGCTGAGCTTACAAAATCTTTTATTAATCCATGTTTGCAGTAATAGTGATAACTTTAATCATGGGGAATTGATACATCTACATAACACATCTTAACATGTTTACAAAACTTCATAGAAACAGACAGCTGGCCTTCAGGCTGCAGTTTGCCAACCCCTAATCTAGATTATATTAAAATAAAACTCGCACAATTTCAGTAGTTTAAACAGCGAAGGCCAACAGGGAAAATGTTCATTAGAAACTTGCAAAAATTCAGAATTTGGAGAAGCACATGCTTGCATGATCAGTGAAATGAGAGACGGTAAATCCCACACTGGCTATAAAGGCTTCCAAATAGAAGTGATGTCACTCTCATTCCCATTTCTCTGGCCAAAGCAAGCCAGCCAGCTGTTTTTGACTTCAGAGGATCAGAGAAGTATGATCCTACAGTGTATCCAGGGATGTGGTGAAGCAAATTTATTTGGCAAATGGCACTGATAACTCCCAGAGGCATACCATTTCCAATTCAGTTTCTGGGGATGAACACAGGGCCTTACACAAGCAGAGCACGTTCCCTATCATGGAGCTACAACCCTGGTCACTAATTTTTTTGCCCTGTTCCTTCTCTAGATGACCTCTTTCCCTTTTCATTGAAGATTACACTGTTAGCCATTTCAGGAGAATTGGCTGAGTAGAAATGTTAGGCTATGAAGTCTATTTTTTAATCACATTTGTTTGACCTGTTTTTTCCCACATTTATCTCACTTGCTCAAAGAGATGGTTCTATCTATCATCATTACTTTCAGCAGGCAATATTTATGCTATGTAACTTTTCTTCTTAGTGTAGAAGACCTAGCACTGCACTTAATTCTCAGGTGCTTCTGCGTCATTATCGTTACCTGGGGCTTAACATTTGTTTTCATTTGATGTAAAATATATACACAACAAAATAAGCAAATTTTAGGTAATTTAATGATGTATGGATTTAAGTGGGAGTAATGTAACACTCCCACCTAAACCCATACAAAGATACAGAAAATTAGATGTTTCTACTTTCTCTTCTTAGTAAATCCTACCTCCTCCAGACATAATGAATGTTCTGATCATTTCTACCATAGACTATGTCTTGTTTGTATTTCATGTGGATGAATACATACAGTAGTCATTCTTTCCTGTAAGTATTCTTTTACTGAGTACGGTGATTTTGAAATCCATCTGTATTGTAGTCTCTATTGGCTCCAATGCGTTAATAGTGTACTTTATCCACCTCCCACTGATGGACACATAAGCTGTTTCCAGTTTGCAGCTGTAGAGAACGATGCTGTGCAAGCATTCTTGTACACATTTTCTTGTAGATACAGCTTTATCTTGAATAAACACCAAGGAGTGGAGTTGATGAGTCATAGGTAGGGTGAGCGTTTCATTTTATAGTGAACTGCCTGTTTCCAAGGGCTGTACCACTTTATCATTCATCAGTGTGAATTAGAAGTCTATAGTTATTCCACATTTTTGCCAATATTGGGTGTTAACAGTTGTCTTTTCTCATTGCTGATACAAAATACCAGACACCAAAATTTAAAGGAAAAAAGGATTGTTTCAGCTTGTAGTTTGTAAAGATTTCTGTCCATAGTCAGCTGAATCCAAGGCTAGGTAGCACAGCAGAAGGACATCACAGAGGAGAAGTAATAGTTCATGGCAAGCAGACAGCAGAGTAACAAGTAGCAGCAGCAGCTTCTTTCTGTCCCTTTGCATTCTACCCAGGCTATAAACCTATTGATTAGTGTCACCCACACCCAGGGTGGGGCACCTTTAGTCCCAGCATCACACACCCTAGATCTAGCCACTTTGGAAGAGTTCTATCTATGACTCCATGAGGCTTTGGGGAGACATCGAGGTGTAACTCATAGCATCAGTCTTTTTTAACTTTAGCCATACTGGTGGGTGTACAGTGATATTTTTGTTTCAGTTTTCGTTTCTCTGATGTTCAGTGATTCTGAGAACCTTTTCATGTACCATTTGTGTATTTTCTTTGGGGTTCTGTGTTAGATTTGAAACTAGCGTTTGATACTGTTTGAGAGCCTTATGAAGAGAATTATTAGTAATAAAAGATTTGCCACAGTCTGATAACTGCAACCATTCCCTAACAGACGCAGAACTTTCACAGAGTACTTTCCAGTTCAAAGATGGGCTTCCTACCATTTTTAGGGAAAAAAAGGGGGGGGGAGGAAAAAAATGCTTATTTACCTCCTTTCCTTAAAATAATAGCTAAATTAATACGCTACAAATATTGATTAAGCATCTATCACATATGCCTGCTATGCAGTCTGCTTTGAAGGCTAAAGATAATTACATACCTGTTATCAAGGAGTTTTAAGTTATGAAGACAGTAATATAATTTGAAAAACAGTGAAGAATACTAGGCCATATATTTAAGACCTGAATTGTGAATGACAGCCATTGGGCTAGGAAGGACTAAGGTAAGTAGGAGGTCAGTGAATGCCAAGCTGAACAGTTGGGATTTCGTGGAGGAAGTGTGCTCAAGCTTTGACGGTTAAGAAGAATCTTGTTAGATTTAGGTGGGAGAAGAGAAGAACGAAATTTCTGGAAAAAGAGACAGTAACTAAGGACAAGAAGGTGATACTAGCCAGCATATCAAGGGACAGTAGGGTTGTCAATACTGTGGCAGAGGCAGATTGAGAAGGGGCACGGTTTAAAAGACAGCAGAAAGCTCTGATTTAAAACAGCAGCCTGAGCACACACATTCTGTGGCAGAAAATGGACACACACATCCCAGCCAGTACACTTCCGTTTCTTAGTTGCCCAGGTGTTAGTCCCTCTTCCAGTTCCGGTTGCTTCTGTCTCTTAGAAACAGTTGGTCACTGTGATGCATAGCTGGTCACTGTGATGCACATTGTATAAACCAGTGCCCAATCAACAAGCCATTCTGCCTCTCTGCTTCCTGCTTACTCATGTCACATAAGCCCTAGACCACCAGAGATCAGGGCCTGGTACTTTGGGAGTCATCCCAGTCAATGCCCAACAATGTAAAATCACTCTGCCTCCAAATCCTGGGTGTTGTTTCTGTGTTTCTGTTTGCCATAGCAATTTGTCTCACAAAGCACAGTATATAAGCTGGGTGTGGTGGTGCATGCTTATAATCTCAGCACTCTGGGAGCCTGAGGCAGAAGGATCACAAGTTTAAATCCAGCCTTGGCAGTTTAGTGACTTAGCAAGATGCTGTTTCAAACATAAAAATAAAGGCCAGGAATATAGCTCAGTTGTGCAGCACCTGCCTGGCAAGCTCATGGTCCTGTTTGATTCTCGGTACACATATACCCACACACAAATAATAAAAATAAAAATCAGGCATGATAGTGCAACCTGTTATCCCAGGACTCGAAAGGCTGAGGCAGAAGGATCACTGTAAATTTGAGGCCAGCCTGGGCTACAAAGTGAATTTAAGTCCAGCCAGAACTGCATAGTGAAACCCTGTCTCAAAAAGACAAAAAAATAAAACAGCTGATGATGCAGCTCCATGCAAAGGCTCTGGATTCAATCCTCAGTACCTGGGGAAGAAAAGAATAGTAATGAAAGTAATTTTCTAAGCAAACAGGCCATAAAACAAAAAGAATGAGCAAAAGACAACTAGAAAACAGTAACTCTGAATGAGGTGCTGATGAACTGATTCAGTGTGGGTATGGTCAGCACAGTGGAAGCCTGTTTTCTGGAAAATTAATTAGCAGGAATAGAGACCTGGAAATAATAATGGGAAATACATGAAAAATCAGCTTGTTCCTTTTAAAAAAGATATTTTAAAAAGCATCCCCAAAGCATTGGGTACATGTAGGAAATTGATCACATTAAGAAACAACAGAAGAGGGGAAAAAAGCTGACTGACTGAGAAACTAAGGTCTAGAAACAAATTTTCAAACCTCTAGTATTCTCATGCTATGTTTCGTTTAAATTTTGGATTTTTTTTTTTTTTTTTTGAGACAGGGTCTCACTATGTAGTACAGGATAGCCTTGAACTCCCTATGTAGCCCAGGCTGGCCGCTAATTCATGGGAATCCTCCTGCCTCAGCCTTCCAAGTGGTAGGATTACAGGCATGTGCCACCATGTTCATGCTTCCAAAGACAGTAAATACACAAACTCATAATGGAATACTATAAAGAAAGCACTGCTAGAGATAAGAAAGAGTGCTCAGAAATTAAAAATAAGGTTGGTTGACTCATTTAAAAATTCACTGGAGAAATGGAAATATGACAGAAGGAAAAAACAAAAACTAAAAAACATAAATGACACAAAGCACACACCTATAACCCCAACTATTCAAAAGACTGAAGCAGGAGGACCACAAATTTAAAGCCAATCTGGTGGTAAACACCCAGCACTCAGGAGGCTGAGGCAGGAAGATCACTGTGAGTTCAAAGACAACATGAGCTACAAAATGAGTTCAAGGCCAGCATGAACTGCACAGAAAAACCTGTCTCCAAATTTTTTTTAAAAAATTAAGTTGAGCATGGTGGCACATGCCTGTAATCCCAGCCCTTGGGAGGCTGAGGCAAGAGGATTGTTGCAAGTTTGGTACCAGCTGGAATCAAGAGAGCTCAAGATCAGCCTAAATTGCATAGCAAGACCTTGTCTCAAAAAAGACAAAAAATAAAAATAGGCTGGACTTCAGCTGAGCAGCTTAAGTGCCTGCTTGGCAAACATAAGGTCATGAGTTTGATCCCTGGTAACAAGAAATTAAATAAAAAATTAAAAAATTAAAAAGGGAACTTTGGGGGCTGGAGAACAGGCAGCCTACTCGCTGCCCTGGTGAGTAGCTGGGGGCCTGGCAAACCACTGGCACACCAGGACGAGAACTATCAGTGACTCCTAAGCTCTGCATCATGTTGGAACTTTGGGCGCTGGGAGATAAGGCAGCCTGCTGGTCAGCCTGTAAGCAGCTAGGGCCCTGCCGGTGCGCAGGCTAAGAATCAGACATTGATCCATATCCCCAACCCTCGTTAGCAAGTAGGCACCAGCGATCTGAGTATCTTTTTTGGAGGATGAATGTATACAGCGTGGCAAGTAACGGGGATTTCCTTTTACCATCTCTTTGAAAGCAAATATTTTTATCACTGTTTTGCTCAGTTTTGATTAATGGTACTGCTTTATTCAATATTCTGTTTTTAGAAGTTTGATATTTCCTTCCATTTTCCTCTATTTGATTGAAAGAACAGCTAATGTGAACAAAATGGGCTGTACTATTGAGCCCATTGCTTGTGTCCTGGTGACCTGCTCTGAGGTTCTGTGGTGGTTTTATTGCAGTGCAGTCACATGGGTTTGTTCTGTCTTGTTCTGCTGTATTTTGCTACCCTCAAAAAAAAAAAAAAGTAGATAAGAAAGTAACAAAATACCTCCAAAAATCTCCTAACTCCACCAAAGCTGATCCATGGATCATGGATGAGGAGAAACTCAAAAACAAGGCAACAGAATTATGTAAGTTGATTAAAAGTATATAACAACAAAACAAGTCAGTAAGGTACTGAGCAACCTGAAACAGGATATAACTAAGCAGATAATGGACTTAAAAAATAAAAAAGAAGAAAAGAAAGTGCTCTAGAGGATATGGCTGCATGTATGTTTAAGTGTGTAGGATTGAAAACCATGTTGCTAAGTTGTTACTGGATCATTGAACTTCTTTGCAGTCTCACCGTTTGAATGTCCACTTTGTATGCTTTAATTTTGTAACTTTAATAACTAGGTCTAAGAAGACAGTATGTAATTTATCAATTAGTGATTTCTTACTGCTTTTTTTTCTGAGATTCTGTATTGTTTCTACCCCTTTCTCTGTTTTGCTTTTTTTCTATTTAAATAAATTTTTAAAAAATAAAAATAAGGCCAGTTTGGACAATTTAGTGAATACCATCTCAGATTTAAAATAGGATTAGGATGTAGCTCCATGGTAGAGCATCCTTGGGTTCAAACTTCAGCATCACAAAAATGATTATTAAGCAAATAATGGAAAAAAATCACAAAGGACCTAGAGGTCGAATGCTGGCCAAAGATCTAACCAGTGAGAGTTCCAGAGAACCCAAAGAAAATAAGAAAGTATGAGAACCAAAGTTAATACAGAAATTGACAAAATATGACAAGGTACCATCTTTATTTAAGACATCCATGAATCTTCAAGTTGAAAGGACATGGTGAAAAAAATGTTAGATGAAATACAGGAAAAGATGGTCCAGGAAGCACTCCGAATGGAGGAGAATAAGTCAACTACAAAGTAATATCAACCTGGTAAAGGACTATATATCTGCAATTAGCAGGTATCTGAAAGCAATAATGTCTTTTCAAACAGTGCTGCAATATCTGGTTGTCCTTACTGGGAGGGAGAAAACCTTGATACCTCAAACCTTACATAAGAAAAAATGTTGAGTCCTGAATGAATTACATTTAGCTAAATGTAATAGTTAAAAGAGAAGGAAACACAATAAAATACCTTCATGATTTGGGTAGGCAGTTTCTCAGACAAGATACCACAAACACTATTATAGAACTGAAAAATTTAGTAAATTTTTAAACTTTTGTTCAGCAAAAACATTCATAAGAAAATAAATAGGCAATAACTGGGCATGGTGGCCCATGCCTGTAATCCTAGGATTCTGGGAGACTGAGGCAGGAGGATCACAAGTTCAAACCCATTCTGGGCAACTTAGCAACTTAGAAAAGGGCTGAGGATACATGGATGTAATTCAGTGAAAAGGCCATGAGTTCAGTCTCCAGCACAAAAATACTATACAAGCCATAAACTAGAGGAAAAAATTCCAAAACACAAAATTGATGTGACTAAGATTTAGACTATATAAAGAAATCAAGGCTTATAAAGTGAGTTCAGGCCAGCCTGAACTGCATAGTAAATCTTTAAAAAAGAAAACAATAAAGATACCAAGGAAGTTATAAAAGAATCTTTTATTGAGCCCAAGATTTGATCATACACTACACCCAAAGAAGATACGCAAATGGTACATGAAAATGTTCTTAGAATCATCTTTTAGAGAAAAGAAAACTGAAAGAATATCACTGTACACTCACCAGCAATACAGTTAAAGTTAGAAAGACCAACAACACCAAATATTGGCAAGGACTTGGAGTAATCAGACTTCTAGTGGGCACTGATGAACAGTAAAATGGCATAACCACTTGGAAATAGAGCAGTTCTTTATAAAATTAAATCTCTACTTACCCTATGAATCATCAACTCCATTCCTAGGTGTTTATTCAAGACAAATGAAAGCTATGTCTACAAGAGGATGTGTATGTGAATGTTTACACAGCGTGGTTCACTATAGCTGCAAACTATAGTGCCGTGTCCATCATTGGGAAATGGATAAACCGTACAATGTTCATACAATGGAGTAGATATGGGCTACAACACACATGGATCTCAAAACCACTATGCTCAGAAGAACACTTAGAGGACAGAGTGACAACTGTGAGCATTCAACCATATGAAGTACAGGCAGGAGATAATCTATGGCATAAGAAATTGGAACAGTGGTTGTGTCTTGAAGGGGTGAGACGTACTGGGAAGAGATATGAAGGGACCTCTAATTTTCTTTATCTTAATATGGACTTGGTGGGTAGTGTCAGAACTGATTGAATTATATACACTTAATATTTGCATACATTTTACCTCAAATGAAAACAATCATAAACAAATGTTGAGCCCTAGGTAATGATATATAATTGAAGTATTTGAGAGTTTAGGGATGAGTACAGCTAAGTTCAAAATGCATAAACAAATGAAATGGGTCAATAGGTAAACAGAGGATTAGCTAGAGGAATAAGCATATAATGCGCACTGTGGAATCTGCTTTTTTATTTTTTTTTTTCTACCAGGGATCGAACTCACAACCTAGCACTTGGCAGGCAGGCACTTATGCCATTGAGCTTAGTCCCCAGCCTGCACTATGGAATCTGGATGATAGGTATATGGGTGTTCATTATAAAATTCCTTTGTTGTTTGTATTCTTGAGATTTTTCAAAATAAAATGTTGAGAGAAAAGAGTGTTGGATATTGTCTCTCCAAACTCATGTCCACCTGAAGCCTCAGAATGTGACCTTGTTTGGTGATGGCATCTTACAGATATAATTACTCAGAGGTGGAATCATCCTGGGTGTAGAGTGGCCCCCAAATCCAGTGACAGCTATCCTTACAAAAGGAGAGGACACAGCCACACAAGGGAGCGGGCAGTGTGAGGATGGATGGAGAGCGGATGATGAAGATATAAAACCAGGAGATGCCAAGGGTAGCTCAGAGCCACCAGAAATTAGGAAGAAGCAGGAGGGTCCTTTACTGGAGCCCAAAGAGAGGCAGGGCCCTGCGAACATCTTACTATGAACTTCTACCTTCCCCAAATATGAGAAAATAAATCTCTGTACTTTTGAGCCACCTGGTTTGTGGTGAGAACCTAATACACCTCTTAAAAATGACAAAAATAATACTTTGAAACTCTATAAAAAGAATGCTCAAATATGAAGCAAACTACGATGTGGTCTACTGGCCATGAGAGAAATGCAAATAAAAACGGCACTGAGATTCCATCCTATTCCAGAAAGCATAGCTTTCATCAAGAAATCAAATAACAGCAAATGCTGGTGAGGCTGGGGGTAGGGTGTGGGAAACTGAACGCTTCTATATCATTGGGAATATAAACTACTACCATCACTATGGAAATCAGGATGGAGAGTCCTCAAAATCCTTGTTTGCCATTGCACTCAACACAGCTACTTCCTTCTAGGTATCTTTCTGAAAGAGTGAAAGACATTATATTGCATTCGTACATATATACTAATGTTTACAGCAGTACAACTCATAATAGCTAAATCTTGGGAGCAGCCTATTTGTCCATCAACAGATGCATAGATGAAGTGTGGTATTTACACACAATGGAGTATTACTCTCCCATAAAGAAAGATAAATGAGTCATTTCTTAGAAAATGGATGCACCTTGAAACAACAGTGTTAATCACACAAGCCTAAATATCACATGGTTTCTCATATTTGAAGCCCAAAGTATAAATAAATTAAAGAGCAAAATAAAATACAGATAGTAGGAATCAGGGAGCAAAAGGGCAGGGGAACATGGTATGGGCTGGAAGGAAGGAATAGATATGAAAAAAGATGTGTTATGTCATGTACCGACTTTCATGATGAATATAATCATATACTGCAAGTGTGTACAATAAAAATTTTTAAAAATTTAAAAAGTGCAGCCAAATTTTTAAACTACTAATGTAGTGAATGAAAAAAGGGTCCATATCTATAGATGCTAATAAAACTTTAGTTTTAAAGACCTAGGATTATAAAAATTCATCTAAGTTGAAAAATTGTTCCTGTCACAGTATTTTGCTATGTAGTGAACAATATTTACATAGTCCTAATAAACATATATAGGATTACACTTTTGGAATGAACCTACAGAAATAACATTAAATATTACCCTACAGGGGCTGGGGATTTAGCTAAGTGGCATAAGCACCTGCCTGTTAAGTTTGAGGTCATGAGTTCAATCACTGGTATCAAAAGAAAAAAAAAGGAACTTAAATATTACCCTACAGAGTATACTGTAAATGCTATCACCCTTGACAATGTGAGAGTAAAGATACATGGCAGAAGTTGTAAAGCAGAAAGAGAATTTTAAAAAGGAGTAAATAGGAATGATTTGATTTTACTTTTATTTTATTTTATTTTTTTTGTACTGGGGATTGAACTCATGACCTTGTGCTTGCCAGGCAGGAGCTTAAGCCACTGAGCTAAATCCCTGGCCTTGATTTTACTTTGTAAGGAATCACAAATATTCAGCATCATTATTCATAATAGCTCCAAATTGGAAACCACCTCAATAGAAGAATGAATAAATTGCCATGTGAAACAGGCATAGAAAGAAATGTTACAAGCCAGGTTGGCACATGCCTGTCATCCCAGTTACTTGGGAGGCTGAGGCAGAAAGATAACAAGAACAGGGCCAGCTAGGGCGATTTAGTGAGACCCAGTCTCAAGATAAAAAGGACTGGGAGATAGTCCCATGGTAGAGCACTTAACCTGGGTTGTTCTACCCTGTGCCAGGGCCTGGGTTCAGTTCCCAGTAACACACACACACACACACACACACACACACACACACAGAGCTTTACAGTAATAAAATGAACAAAGCTACTGAAGTGAATACCACAAGGATTATATTGAACAAGGCAGTCAGATACAAAATAATACGAAGTGTTTTACTCCAGTATACAAAGTTGAAGGATAGACCCGGGATGTAGCTCAGTGGCACAAGTGCCTGCCTGGCAATTGCAAGGTCGTGAGTTTGATTCCTGATACAAAAAAATAAAATAAATTTTAAAAATTGAAACTACATGGTAGCAGAAGTTGTGATAGTCCTTGGGAGAGGAAAAGAAAACAATGCCCTAGTTACCTTCAGCTATATAAAAATTACCTAAATTTAGTGGCTGCAACCCTTTATGTTGCTATGAAACCCACAGTTGGGCAGGGTTTGGGGAGGTCAGCTCATCCCCACCCATGCAGCAGCAGCTGGCTCCAGGGCTTGGCAGGTGAGGGCCAGACTCTTGGGAACTTGTCTGGCTACAGACCTCACAGCTGACTGTCACTGCAGGGGCTGCTGGCCAGATCAGCTGTGCGTGTCCCCTCCATGTGGCTTCCCTCTTCATCGTGGCTGTATTCCAAAAGTGGACATCCCAAGAGATGGGGAGGAAACTTTGCTGGTTTCTTAAGGTCTGGCCTGAAAATCGGCAATGTCACTTCTGCAGAATTCTATAGATTCAGGGGCAGGAGGAAGGACCATCTTTTTCTCTGTTTCTCTTTCTCTTTCCCATCCTCCCTCCCTTCCTTCCTTCCTTCCCTCTTTTCTCCTCTTTTTTTGCAGTTAGAGGAATGAACTAATGGCCTCCATACTGAGCTACATCCCCAGCCTTTTTTTATTTTGAAGTAGGTTCTCTGTAAATCAATGAATTGCCCATTGTGCTCCAATTCACAATCCATCTGCCTCAGCTTCCCAAGTGCTGGGATCACCACACCCCAGCACTTGGGGTGTCCCATCACACCCCAGACCCCATTTCTTGGTGAGAAAAGTGGTGGTAGAGATTTTGAGAATCACTGTTTAAAATTCCTGCCTGGGAAATCTCAGCCAGGCATGGTGTTACACACCTGAAATCCCTGTACTCAGGAGGCTGAGGCAGGGAAATTGCCACAAGTTTGAGGCCAGCCTGAACTACATGGTGAGACCTTATCTCAAAAAACAAAACACAAAACAAAACAAAAAGTTGCCTGATATAATTTAGTAGGGCATAAGAAGGTGCTTCTGGGACTGTGGTTACTTGGGATAAGAGGTGATTTTGCAGATGACTTTGCTTTCTGATTATTTATTGGTCTGTACCTTGGTGATTTGTAAATGTTGCTGAACATATGTTTAACTTGGCCATAAAGAAGAATAGATTTGAATCATTTGTAGGAAAATGGATACACCTGAGACCATAATGCTACATCAAATAAATCAGACATACAAGCTTAAATATCACAAAGTTTCTCTCATCTGGGAAAACCCAAAATATAAATTTAAGAGAGAGCTGATAGGAAACAGGGAGATAGATCTTTTGCAAATGGTAAGAGGACCAAGAGATGGAGGGAAGGGGGAGAAGGGAGGGCGAAGGGGAAGTGGACAGAATGAAGATGTGTTATGCGTGTACCATGATGGCTGTAATCATCATGGACTGCAAACATGGACTCATACAAATATTTTCTAAAAATGCTTCAGGAAAGTGTTTGGCCAGGCACAGTGACACACACCCATAATTCCAGCACCAGAGATACACTAAGGCAGGAGAGTCAGCACATGTTCAGCCTGGACTACCTGCTGAGTTCAAAGCCAGCCAGAAGTATAAAGCAAGACTCTGCCTCCAAAAACAGCAACAACAACAACAACAAAAAGAAAGACTTTTGCTCTGATGCCCTTGCCATGATGAGAGGGAGGAACGTGAGAGGAGGAGCAGGATTGAGAAGGGCGACAGCAAACTGCAGTGCTGTGAAATATTCAAAAGCAGCGAGGCAGTAGGTGGTTGGTGACAAGGGACCAGGGCTTGACTGGGAAAGTGCTGCACAGGGCACGCTTAGCTCCCCGGTGGAGGCTGCAGGGAGGGTGGTGTGACCTTGGAGTGAAAGCCTGACGGCGAGGAAGGAGCCAAGGGAACGTGCAGTAAAGGGATGGCAGGAGGAACAGAGGGCAATGAAAAGGGGTGGGATAGTAAAAAACAGGATGGAAGCCAAGGAAGAGAGTTCCTGAGGTAAGAGAGTTGGGGGATGGGGAGTGCGTAGAGTGTGGAGAGTAAGAAACCATAAAAGGACAATGAATTGAGCTAAAAGGAGGCTATTGTTGATCCTTTGGAGAACAGTCTCAGTGTAGCTGCGGGAATGCAAACCGGGTTGCCAAGTATGCAGCAGATCAAAGTATGGACAGAGAGCAGATGGAACTCCAGGGCATATGTCATCCTGGAAGAGGCTGGCAGCTCCGGGGAGAAGCGCTGTGGCACGATCCAGAGATCTGCTGCATAGCTGAAAGCAAATGGGGAAGGAACCAATGAAGGAGGAGGAAGAGAGACATCCTTGAGGGTACAAGGTCCTCAGAGGGGTGGGAGCATTGTGGAGTCAGGGAAAGGAGCGGTAGAGTCCATTCAGCATGCCCGAGGCCCTGGGTTGGTCCCTAGCGCAGAAGGGAGGAAGGGAGGGAGGGAGGGATGAGAGAGGGAGAGAGAAGGAAGGATGGAAGGAAGGAAGGAAGGAAGCCAGGAGGGAGGGAGGGAAGGTGTGAAAAGATAGGGATCTAGAAATTAGAATATTCTTAGGAGACAATGAATACAAAATAAAGCCAATGAATGTGAAGATAAGGGAGAGAGGACTGAAGAGATGGAGATAAAAAATGTTTATTAGGTGGATTCACAGATGTCCATAAAACCAGTAAAACAGCCCAAGGAGTAGTAATACCCAACCACCAGTAGAAATTTAAGCTGGGGATTTAGCTCAGTGGTATAAGCGCCTGCCTGGTAAACACAAGGTCATGAATTTGACCCCTGGTACCAATAAAATAAAATAAATTTTAAGCATCTGTAAGTACAAAGAACTAAGGACAGCCTGGAGCAGCTCACAGAGCCTCTGTCCCCTCCTGCCTGAGCTGCATTCTGTCACGGCATCAGTGTTGCCACGGTCAGGAATTCTGGGCCCCAGGCTGACTGGGAAGGTCATTTATACAATCTGCTGCCAGAGTCTCTGCTGGGAAAGTCTTTAGTACAAAACCAACTATTCTCTGTTCTAAAAAAATATATCTAAGCTGTCTACAAAGACAAATGGTTAGAAGTTTTGGAGAGGGACCTTTGGCTAAGCAAGATGAATGCTGACCTTTGTAGGACAGGCCTGAGAGAAAGGAGAAGCTGGGAGCGAGGCTCTGAGTCACACTGCAGCTTGCTCCCTGGCACTGGCTGGTGAGGTCCCAGGCTGACAGCTTCCTTCTCTGCTCTGCCTTCCGTGCTGCTGACTCATGAGTTCAGAACAGCTGCCATAGTTCCCAGCCTCACAGTTCAAAAACAAAGGGAGTCAGGGTAAAAGTCCTTCATCTCCTGGGGTTGCTGTCATCAGGGAAAAATAATCGTCCCAGTAGCCCAGTGGAACACACTCCCTTCGATCTCACTGGCCATTCAGATATGCAGGCTGGGTATAGTAGCCCCAAACAAAAGAAGGGCTCTAATAACGGGAAAAGGGCCCATGAGTGGCAGTGAGAATTCAGCCCATTTATGTGTGAATCTGGTGTTAGTATTCATCACATTTTGTATGCTTCGTTGTTACTTTTTCAGGGCCTCAACACTTTGGCTGATTTCCTTTAGTGTGTGTCCGTGTGGTAGGTATGTGTGCATTTCCTAATAATTCATAGAAAGACACACTTTTGTTATTGTGCTAACCTTCATGGCTGCAAATTATAGACACTCAATCCTCTCTCTCTCTTCAGACAGAACCAGTTGACTCCAACCCTGGTGAAATTACTATATTACTGATATAGGAAAAATATAACTCCCAACCTGTCAGATGTCAGATGTGTCGAGTCTGCGCCCCCCAAATATTGAAGAATGAATTCTAAGGGACAAAGGCGGTTAAGAGCATGAAAGGTTTAGTGAGAGAAAGCTCCTGAGAGACGGGAAGGGTCTTGAATGGGTGGATATCAAGGCTCTTCAATACAGCAGAATCGCAATGTGGGTCAAACTAAAATCAGTCTGCAGGGTTCCCAGTGCAGCAGCGGCTTAGCTACTGTTGATCCAATAGGGAAATGAGGCGCACAGCAAGGGTGCACAGAAATACAAAGGAAATGCTGGAAAGGGAGGGGAGTATGGGTCCAGATGTTCTGATCACCCACCTGGGTGTCAGATGCCTGATGCCTGTCTGGGCCCACTGGACCGGGCAGTGCTAATTACAGTACAGTTTTAACTTGACTTTTATCTCTAGGGACACATGCAGGCCTCTCTATTGCGTTTCTATATATAGTCAGGTAGAAATTAAGTACTTGGAACCTTTAGTGACACAAAAGGGAGATTTATTTCTTGCTTGGGAAGTTTAAAAGAAGGTGGTTTTCATTTTGATAATGGAACTGAGTATATGGCCTGGTCATACAGAAGGACAAGCTTCTGATCCATTGTTATAGTGATGAAAAATAATAGTGTCAGGCTGGGATGTAGCTCAGTGGTGAGCACTTGCCTGGCCTTTGTGACTCCCTAGATTTAGTCCTCCGTACCTCCTGAAGTAAAAGTAGCTGTATTATCAGTACTATGTGGCACTCAAAGCTGAGGAAAGTTATCAGCAGGAGAGACAGGTGGGTTCTCTTCAGATCCCTTCTTCAGGTCCATGGAGTAGGCAGGATTCACCTCAGGTCCTTGGCTTTCTTCTGAGTACCATCAACAGAATGATAATCATTAGCAGATTTGCCTGAAGGCTGCCCCACTCCCAGGAGCAGGGAGGTCAGGCCCTCACCCTTTCCCTGAGGCTGGAGTCCAGCTCAGCTTCACCTGCTCGCAGATCTGGCTCCTGTAAACTCTGACCTCCAGGCCCTGTTGGAGCCCTCTGTCTAACTCATCTGTCCTACCCCTCACTACCTTCTTAAAATGTTCTTCCTTTCTCCCAGATTCACAGACTGACCTTCCCAGCCTCTCCACCGAAGGTCAGCTCTCTTGGAATGTGATACTCTACCTTTCTCTCCCTGTCTGCCAGCTCCCTGAGAAGCCGTACTCCCTATCCAACCCTCACTAGGCCACCTTCATCCTATGGTCACCTAAATCCCAGAGCAGCAGTGAAACGGAAAGCCGGACACACACTGGTAAGACTGAGCTCAGCCTGGGCAACTTAGAGAGATCCTGTCCCAAATTAAAAACTAGAAAGGGCTGGGGATCTAACACAGTGCAGAAGCCAGGGGTTCAAGCCGTAGTCCCAGAAAACAAAACAAAACCAAAAACAGGAGGTGTGTGTGCATGTGGTGGGTGGAGAGTTGCCTATAAGAGGATTGGCAAATGTCATCTGTAAAGAGATTAATGTGAAATATTTTTGCAGGCCATACAGTGTCTGTCCCAGCTACTGGGCTCAGCTGTTTAGCAGTAAAACAGCCCTAGATACCTTATACATAATCAAGTGGGGCCTGTCTGTGTTCCGATAAAACTTTATTTATGGATACTGAAATGTGAATTTGAGTTCATGCGCCATAAAATATTACTGTCCTTTTGCTCTTTATTTCTTCAGACATCTAAACATGCGAAAGCCCACCAGGCTCCCAAGGCACTCAGAAGAGCGAGTTGGGAGAACAGAAAGTTAGAGCCCAGTCTGGGCTACACACTGTCTCAGGCAACAAAACTCGAGAGCTATTGTGCCCTAATAGCTGGTCTTTGAGACTAAACCTTGACACTGTGGTAGCTCAATGAAAATCAATGGACACACATTCTTTAGTTTGCTTGACTTTTGAGAAGTTATGTAATATAATACCAATGAGTTCTACAAAATTATTTCTAGAAAGCCTATCTCATGGGTTTTAAAATCTCATCAATTGCCCTTAAGCTTTTTCTTATGTATGATTTTAATGATTATAAAAACTAATTGCATATTATGGAGCAGGGAGCAGGTGTGTACCTGTATTCCCAGCATTCTGGTAGGCTGAGGCAGGAGGACTAAGCATAGCCTGTGTACCCCAGGGAGACTTTGTCTCAAAAAAAAAAAAAATTAGAAGAAAAAACAAAAATTACTAGTTGAGGATGAAGCTCAGTGCAGAGGCTCTGGTTTCAATTTCCAATACTGAACAAAAAGTACCTTTTTAACTTTAGGTTAATTTTACATTTACAGAGAAGTTGTGAAGACATTGCAGATTCTGTGTAACCTTCACCCAGCCTGCTGGCAGGTTAACACCTTGCTGCCCAAGGAAGAGACCAGCACTGGAGCATTACCGTCAACCACACTCCAGGCTTCATTCAGATTCTACCTGTACTTGACTTGGGATAATAAATTAGAGTAAGTTGTTATAAACAGGCTGCCACATTATAATACAGTGGGTATAAAAAGATCTGTAATTTGTTTAGTTTCTAGTTAGATTATAAATAGATTTTAAGACCAAAATATGTCTTCTTAACTCTTATTTCTTCTGTCTTCATTATTTTAGTGAATTCATGAAAAAGATGTTTCTGCAAGATTACTTTATTATTCAAATTTGGGGGGAGATTCTTTAGGTGTTTGAGAATATCTAATATATACTATATAATGGAAAATAAAAATGAGAACTGTGTTATTTCATAAAGTCAACAAAGACCAAAACCAACACCTTTGTGACTTCCTAATAACATAAATTGTTTCATTTTCATTAAATCTGTACCTACAGAATTTAACCATATACGGAAACTAAAAGAAAACCAAAAAGGGAAATTATCTCATTTTAGAATTTATTTTTAAAAATATTTAACTGGGTGTGGTGATTCATGCCTGTAGTCCCAGTTCTTAGGAGAATGAGGCAAGAGGAATGCTGTGAGTTCAAACAACCTAGGCTATATAGTGAGTCCAAATAAATAAAAATAAAATAAAAACTTTTATTTTCCAGTAAGAGACATGTCACTCACTGACCGTGTAAAAGGGTTTCTTCTTCCCCAAAGCCTTGCTACCATTTGTTAGCATTTTATTTCTTTTTTCTTTGCTTTTCTTTTCTCTTCCCTTTTTCTTTTGTTGAGACAGGATCTCACTATGCAGTTCAGGCTGGACTTGAACTCACTTTATAGTCCAGGCAGGCCTCAAACAGCAGTCCACCTGCCTCAGCCTCCCAAGTGCTAGAATTACAGATGTGCAGCACCACTCCCAGCTAATATTGATTTCTTGTTGAGGACCATTTTCTCTGAATTAAGATGGAATCTCAGTGCTGTCTTAATTTGTATTTTTGTATTGACCAGAGACAGTGAACATTTTTTCATGTGTTTATTATCCATTTGTACTTCTGAAAATTATCTATTCATTTCAGTTGCCCCTGTTTTGACTGGGCTTTTTATTTTGGGGGTCTAATTTTGAGTTCTGTATATATTTTAGCTGTTAGCCTTTGCCCAAGGAATAGCTGGCAAATTTTTTTTACCTTTCTGTAGGTTGTCTCTTCATTCTGTTGGTTGTTTTCTTTGTTGTGCAGGTTTTTTAATTTGACATAATCTCATTTGTTGATTTTTTATCCTATTTCTTGTGCAACTGGGATTCTGTTCAGAAAGTGCTTGTCTAAATCTATGTCTTCCAGAGTTTTACATATTTTATCTTCCAGTAGATTAAGTGCTTCTGATTTAATATTTAGATCTTTGATCTATTTTCAATTTAATGCGTGATGAGATATATAAGTCTAGATTCAATCTTTTGCATGTGTTTAGCTAGTTTTCCCAGCACTATTTGTTAAAGAGGCTATACTTCTTCCAACATATGTTTTTGGCCCCTTTGTCAAAGATCAAATGAATGTGAACTGAATTTGCCTGGAGTTGTTTCTACACCCTCTATTCTGTTCCATTGATTCATGTGTTTGTTTTTGTGCCGGTACCATGCTGTTTTTATCAGCATGCCTTTGTAATATACTTGAAATCTGGGATTATGATGCCTCTTACCTTGCTTTTGTTGCCCAGAGTTGCTTTCGCTGTTCTGTGTCTCTTCTGGTTCCATATGAATTTTAGGATTATTTTTCTCTAATTCTGTGAGGAATGCTGTTAGTACAGTATTTTGATTAGGATTTCATTAAATCTATATGTCAGTTTTGTAGGATAGCCATTTTGACAATATTGCTTCTGATGGTGAACATGTAATCATGACCTTTTAGTTGTAATTTTAATGGTCAGAGTATATCTAGTAGTAGAGTTGAACTGAGCTATAGCCCCACAATATGTTTTATTGTGAGTTAGGGTCTAAGTTACTATGTTGTCCAAACTGGGCTCAAACTTGCAATCCTTGGGCATCAGCCACCCAGAGGCCTAGGATTACAGATGTGTGCCATCACATCCTTACCTGGAAAAAGTTTGCATTCATTTGAAAGTTGAAAAAAAACAGCATCGTGAAAGGCTGTACAATAATACCTAGACTCGGCACGTGTCAATACCTTCCCCACTTACCTGTCTGCACATACATTTTTCCCTTTTTTATTGAAATATCCTAATAGACTGTGACATTTACTCCAATTCCTCACCTTCTTTCTGAGTTTAAATGTTTTTTTTTAGTCTTATATGCTGGGTCCTTTCCCTAACCTAATACAGCCTTTGTAGGAAGAGAATTCCACTTTACTCCCTGCCTGTCTCTAGCTACACCTACCACCTGCCTCTGTTTCACAGCTGCTTTCTCCACGGAGGACTCCACACTGGTTTCTTGTCTGACCTCCTACTCTGAGGCTGCAGCCTGCCCTGCTCACAACCCCACCTTACCCTGCCGTGCCTCAGAGACAGCCTGGCTCTTCTTTCCTACATTCTAGGTCCTGGAGCTCCACTGGAGCTCCACTCTTTCTGCCTGGGCTTCCTTTACTTCCACCTCTCCTTGTTCTTCCACCACCCCTGCTCAGGTCTCTGTGCCTCCTCTGCCTGCCTTTTGAATTGGTGCAAAGAAATGGCTCAAGCTCCATCTCTCTCTCTCTTTTTTTTTTTTTTTTGCGCTGGGAATCGAACTTAAGACCTTGTACTTGCCAGGTGGGTGCTTGTGCTGCTGAGCTATATCTTCAGCCTATCCAGCTCCATGATTTATCCCAAATAAACAGCTTACATTTAGTGTGTAAGATGGTGCAAATCTGTAATCCCAGCACTCTGGGAGGCTGAGGCGGGAGGTTTCAGACTTCCAGCCCAGCTCAAGCAACATAGCGAGTTAGTGAGATCCTGTCTCAAAGTAAAAAATAAAAAAATAAATGGCTGGAGATGTAGCTCAGTCTGGAGGGTTCAAGTGTTTTCTCTTTTATGAAAGGAATTTTAAGTACAAACACAAAGATACAAAGTCCTCTGTGAGGGAGCCCATGAGAATGTCTGGCTCATGAAGTACTCTGCTTGAGGCACTGGATGTGAATCAACTGGCTGTGCAGGTTTACTGAAAAACCACACCCAAAGACTATGCAGAGGGTGGAATAAAAAGCAAAAAACAATCTCGCCTATTAGTGGCTTAGGGAAAAAACGTTTAATGGTGAATGAAGCAGAATGTCCTTTCTCAGGAATTTGGGGGTGTCATTTGCACATGATAAAGTCTTGTCTCCTCTAGTTCCACAAGTTATTTAAAGTCAACTATTAAAAGACCCTTTTACTAGTCAACATAATACACAATGATTTCTGGCCTCAGGCTTTGCAGAGCTAATCAGTTGTTTTTTACTTTTTTTTTGAGACAGGGTCTTGCTTAGTTGTTTAGGCTGGCCTCAAATTTGCAGCAATCCTCCTGCCTCAGCCTCCCAAGTGCGATTACAGGTATGGGCCACTACACTGAGTCCATTTTGCTTGTTTGAGGGATTTGCATATAGTTTTTGAAGTGCCAAAAGACAAAAGCAGCCAGGTATGGTGGCACACACCTGTAATCCCAGCACTACTGGAGGCTGAGGCAGGAGGACTGCCAAGTTTGAGGCTAGCCTGGACCGTTTAGTGAAGCCCTGTCTCAACATAAAAGGTCTAGCTTGGTGTTAGAGCGCCCCTGGGTTTGCTCTCCAGTGGGGAGGGGATGGGTTCAACTCTTTGTATTACCTGAATTACAGGTGAGCATTCCCTCCAGTGGTCTTAAGCCTCCGTCAGGGAAGTGGGCCTGGAACCTAGGAAAGGAAAAGAGCCAGGGAGCGTTGCTGATGCACCAGAAAGGGAACAAGAAGGGAGCTAGAAGAGGTTTTTGTTTTGTTTTGTTTTCCAACAGAATAAGACATTTAGATACTTAAATCAACAAAATGCAGAACATAAATTAATTTTTAGGAGGAGCCTTATTAGGCAATGTTTCTTTCCTGAGAAATAAAACCTTCAAAAAATGGACTAGATAAGGGTTTTAAAAAGAAGAACCACAGCCGGGTGTGGTGGCACACACCTGTAACCCCAGCACTCGGGAGGCTGAGGCAGGAGGATTGTTGCAAGTTCAAGACCAGCCTGGGCTACAAAGTGAGCTCAAGGCCAGCCTGAACTGTGTACTTAGACCCTGTCTCAAAAAGACCAAAAAACCCAAAACAGAACAAAACAAAACAAAATAAACCCTATAGTCACCGAAAAAATGGACTCAATGATATTGTTGCAGTGAATATTTATGATTTTGATTTTTTTTTTTTTTTGTATCAGGGATCAAACTCACAACCTTGTGCCACCAGGAAGGCACTTATACCACTGAGCTAAATCCCCAGCCGCTGGTGGTCCTTTACTAGTATACATGGTACTATTTTGCAGGTCTTAAAACTCTAGTAATTTTTTTTTCTTTTGTTTGTGATGCTGAGGATTGAACCTTGAGCTTGCTAACCAAGCACCCCACCACTGAGCTGTATGCCCATCTCTTTCCATTTTTTAATTTTGAGACAGGGTCTTGCTAAGTTGCTCAGGCTGGCCATAAACTTGTGATCTTCCTGCTTCAGCTTCCCTAGTAGCTGGGACTACAGACCTGTGCCACCTGACGGGTTTTGTCAATTTTTTCCATTAGTTAAAGTTTATCGGTACATTTTTAGGTATACATACTGATCATAATTCACCATAAGGAATTTGAACCTGTGCATGATATAGCTTGATTCTTTTTCTTTTCCCATTCCCCTAACCTCCCTTCAACTCCTCTTACAATTTTGTCAATTTTAAACATTGCTGTAGCAATTCCACTTCTATGAATTCATCTTACAGATAAATTTAATATAGGGAGGAAGCAGAGGGGAAAGGGAAGTAAAAGAATTAAAATGTGTTTTGTGCATGTACCAGTCCCCCACAACAAATGCAATCATTATGTACTGCAAACACATACTAATAATTTTTTTATATTTTAAAAAAGATAAATTCTAATATATAAAATTAGGAATTTTTTAAAAAAAGAGTATTTTGTATTTGTTGACCACTTGGGCCAAGCAAGGCACTCTATATTTAGCCCTCAAAACAAGGCTCTGAGTTTGGCTCTGATAGAAGCCAGGGCTGGATGAGCTCAGACCTTTACCCAAGTCACAGAGTTAATAAGTGACAGGACCAGGTGTCCACCCCACTGGCTGGGCTGTAAGAAAGTCCACAGCGGCAGCAGCGTTTAAGAAAAAACAAGAGGTCGACTGAAACTTCAGCGACCCTGATTTGGAGACTAGGAAAATGAATCACAGCACCTCTAACCGCTGGGCTCCGTGCAGCTTGGAGGAGAGTAGGTCAGACATTCAGTTCTAGTGTGGAAAGGTCTCCAGGAAACATGGGATGTGGCGAGGAGGAACTGCAGTGTGGAGCACTGTGCTTCACACGTGCACGTTTGTACAGCGAAACCAAAGGCTCGTGTATGCTTATCAGCTGTCTTGGTAGGAGGACAGCCTCAGCTCTCCCATCATGGGAGGGAGGGGTGCTCTGTGCACACCTTTATTGTTCCAATGTGAGTTATTTCTCAATACATACATGTCATTAAGTGAAAGGTCACCACGTAAACACACATGTCCAGAATAGAACAACAGCGTATACTCTGTTTACTGGGCTCTGTTCTAAACATCCTATATATATTATCTCACTGAATATCCAAAAGATTAAGGAGTATTATTCAGAATGTGGTCATGAAAAAATTAAGGTATTTTTCCAAGGTCACTTGACCAGTAGGTAGTATTTCATTTTTTAAAAAATCCATTTTATTTCAAGGATAAAAAGGAGAAAAAAAAATTACAGCAAAATTTCAAAACACGTCAATCAGGGGGCAGTAATGGTACATACATTATTGTACCACGTGCATTGTCATCCAGTGGGTAGTATTTGAAAACCAGCCGTTTAGTTCCAGAGCTGGAACTCCTAATTCCCTCTCCAAAAATGATTTTTGATGAACACAGTGGCTCATGTCTGTAATTTTAGCACTCTGGGAGGCTAACACAGGATAATTCCAAAAAAGCCCTTTTTTTTTTTTTACTGGGGGTGAACTCAAGGCCTTGCACATGCCTGGCCTGTGCGTTGCCATTAATTTCCATCCCTAATCCTTTTTATTTATTTATTTTTAATAAATATTTATTATTTTTTATTTATTTATTAATGTTGCTAAATTGCCCGGGCAGGACTCAGACTTGCAACTCTCCTGCTTCTGCCTCTGTCAGTGCTGGGATTACAGGAAGCAGGATCCTGCCTCCTGGGCCCAGCACCTGCATATTCTTTTCAGAAAAGTTTGAGAAGGATGCTGGGTTTTTGTCCATTAATTTGAGGTGAGAAGAGGACAGAAGAGAAGTTGGAAAGGCCGCCCATCTCTGAAAAGAAAACATCCTAATTTCTAAGGACCTACTTTACTGCCTCCCCCAATTACAAAAGGCGATAAGGAAAACTGTAATTTAAAAATTGTTCTCTTAGCAAAACTGGAGCCTCAATGCACAATTAAAGCTACTCAAGATGATTTTTTTCCTTCTAGGAACCTCATTTCAAAAATTTTCAGTGTCCTAAAACAGTAACCCTGAAAATTAGGCCCTGCCTTTCATGTGCCAATTTATGCTGTGCCTTTTCTCTGATACCTAGAGGTTCACAAACCTCACAGATTCCCAGCCCCAAGGACATACAAATCCACCCGCTCCAGACCCTCACACGTCTCTCCATTTGTACCCACTCTGTCTGCGTGTTTGACACTGTCTAATCTGCTTTCCAGTGTGTATCCTGAACCACTTTCCCTTCCGAAATCAGCCACCCTGGATATGGATGGGTGGGGGCAGGTTGAACACTGTTGCTCCTGTCTGGGGGGGTCCTCCTGGGGCCTCTTCAGGTGACAGATGGAGAGCAGGGTCCCAATTTCGGGAGGTAATGGTGACTCTTGCAAAAACACTGTGTCTTTAAACTTGGCAAGTGCTTGTATGCCAAAATGTACATTACTTATAACGTGGCTACACAGGTGGGTAACAGGCAGAACTTTGCCAGATGCCATAGTCACTTCTGCACAGGTTGGCGCTGATGCAGTAATTCATCAACACTGCTAGACTTGTTCAAACTACTGAGTCATCCATCATCTATCATCATTTCTTTACCTTGTCCCCACAGGCAACCTGATAGGTTTTGCTCACCATTTTGCTGGGATTATTTCTCCTGCAGCCCATTGATTTACCACCTTAGCTACAGCCTCAGTTATTTTTGAAAAAAAATTTTTTTGACTAATGTCCTAAGTTCCCTATGCAGGACTTGAACTTGCAATCCTCCTGCATCTGCTCCTACAGTGCTCGTATTACAGAGGTACACCACTGTACCCAGCTTATTACATGCTCTTTTATTTGGTTTCCACTTTTTTCTGTGTTAAGACTCTGCAAATTACTAAATATCACTTTACAGAGTGGATAATGAAAAATAATTGGCTATTTTCTTGGCTGATTGTTACCTCTTAGCATTTATGCTAATTCTGCTAAAGGTACACAGAACACCACTCTTCCTGTTCCTTTCACAATTTGAGTATCATTTTAAAGGCCTTTCCTGGACATTGGGGTAAAGGGATAGGAAAGTGACTTCCTTTGTTCCCCTTCATCCTTGTTCCCCTCTTACGGGAGATGTTGGAACTGGACTGGTTTAGGGTCAGGGGGCTGAAGGGGTGAGGTTTTGTGGGTGAGGTTTGTTAGAGTTTTCTGGTGCAACAGAGAAGCAAAAAGTACAAAAAGAAAAGAACAGGTTTATTGAGGACATAGAAAGGAGCACACAACCCATGGAGGTTGGGCTGTGTCCTTGGACCAGATACAGAGAGGCAGAGGGTTATATGACCTCTGATCAGAAGTGGTGCATGGGGCAGATATTGACATGTGAGGAACTGATTGGAATTCTCTTTGCACACAAACAGGAAGGGGAGTTGCAATTAGGGCTGAAGAAGAAGGAGGAAGTGGTAGGTGTTCCCACTTTGGCCTTCCACCATGAAGAACACCACAATAATTGTACAGTAATTTACACCAGGGCAAGAACCTTTCAAGGTTCCCACAGAAAATAAGGCACATGGAACTGACATCAGTAACAATAGTAAGCAAACATCTTTATTGTTTGGCATATATATATATATATATATATATAGGCCATTATCAAGTTTTACATTCTTGTGTACTGTCATAGCTGTGTAGTGCACACTCGGTTATCTATGCTAAGTCACACTTATATAAGTGTATTGTGTTGTACACCTGCGCTGGACAGCAGGGTCACGACCTTATGCATCCTTAGATGGGCTTTGAAGCAATCCAAAATGGCTCCCCACATCCCATCCTCTCAAAGGTCAGGAGAATGTTGCTTCTCATCGGGTGGATCCTTGCACACAAAGACCACAACAGTAAAGGGAACCACTAACCCCACTGCCACCACAAGGCAGTGTCTGAACACCTAGCACAAGGTGGATCCCAAGGATTCTCACCATTGGGTGAGAAGGTCCTGCTGCAGGGCCTGGATGGCAGACACCTCCAAATCCATTTCATGCAAGGGTTCTTGTACCTGCATTTGGCAATTGGAGATATAAATGTAGCATTCTACATGCAAGAAGGTATAAGTAACTCCTTGTGCTATGGTTAGCAAATCAAGGGCCATGCATTTTTAGGAGCCCATCAGCCTGTGGCTCTTAGGGTACATGGAAGTGCTATCTGACATCGTCTTTGGCCCATTGTTGTACTTGGGCCCCTGTGAAATGAGTTTCTTGGTCAGATGCTGTCCTTAGTGGTGCTCCATATGCAGCAGTCGACTATTGTAGTGTCTTAATGGTATGGAATTGGTCAGCAGAGGGAACGGGGTAGGCAAAGCCTATATCTGTAGCTATATCCACAGCAGTCAGAGCATATCTATGTCCCTGCAAGAGAGCCAGGGGCCTGGTAAAATCCACCTGCCATTGTTGGAGAGGGTGGGGTGCTCATGGTATTGTGCCAAGCAGTGTGGACACCTTTCCTTCCCATGGGGCCAAATGGGCACCTTTTCACAGCCTTTGACTTCCGGGCAGTCAAATTCAGGTGCCAACACTGCTACAGCTTGCATGTACGGGGTCCTACGGTCCCAATTTCTTACGGAGCCAAGACACCACTACAGAAGGTAGCCTGCAGAGAGCGGCTACCCTCATGATAACATCTGCTAAGTATTCCCCGGTGAGAGGAGGGGCTTATGTCCTGAAGCATGACACACTGCATGGCTAGTTGTTTGGCCACACTCTCACAAGTCTCTCCCTAGATCAGGGCCCCAAAAGGGTTGAAGCACCATCTGCCAATCCTGGGCCTCCCAAGTCATAACCAAAGCATCAGCACCCTAAAGCACCCAAATGTCTGTGCAAACATGTGGGGGCCTTCTTCATGCATTACAAGTAGCCATAGTGCCCCACAACTCTGCCCTTTGGCTCAACCTGCCTATTCCAGTTTCAAACCAGAGGATTTCTGTGCTGGGCTGGACTGCCGTCCATTGTGGGGCTGTGCTGTGACTGACCCATCAGTATACCAGGCATCAGCTGGAGGTCTCTTTTTCTCTTCTGCTTAAGGGGCTGGGTGTCATAACCTGTAGTCCATCATCCAGTACAGTTTACTGTGTGTATATGTCAATGGTCTCAAAACTATTGCCAACTTGGCTGCCAATGGGCTAGCTGAAAAGGAGGCTTGCTGCTATATGTCCCTCTATGTGTGACGGTGGTGGCCTGGGCCACTCCACTCCTGCAACAGGATGTCCACGTACAGACCCAGCCCTCTACCAGGGATTTATTCTGTACTTCCTGCTTCCCTGTGACTACCTCATAGGGAGGCAGAGCAGCATAAACTGCTGCTATTTCTTAGGGAATACTGGCTTTCAGCTCCTTCCCACAACTGTGACCAGAACTTAATAGGGTGCTTCTGCTTCCCTTGATTTTGCCAAAGGTCTCAGCCAAACCCATCTACATCCATGGTTACAGTAAATGGTAGAGTAGGTTCAGAAGGCTTGTACCTGTGGGACTGCCCTCTTTAAGTCCTGAAATGCAATGTCTGCTGTATCTGTCCAGTCCCATGTCACTCTCTTTCAGATCATTTGATATATAGCAAGGAGCAAGATAGCTAGGTGCAGTATGAATGCCCACCAAAAACCCAATAAACCCAATATGCCTGCATTCAGCATACTGTCATGGGTCGAGGGTATGCCTGGACAACCTGGATTATTCTCCTTGAAAGAAGAGCAATTATCTCCATTTTGGCCAAGCCTGGCCCTATTTCTATGTACTGATATGTACAGAGGTGCTTAGGATTTTTCCTTAGCCCTTCAATTGGCTATAAAGCAGTGTAAATCAATCTGGCTGAATCTTTGAAGCAAGTGCAGTCTTTGAGGCAAGGTGACAGTCAGTGTTTCCCCACCCTGTAGCTCCCAAAAAACATGTGTGAGCCAAACAGGAAGGAGACCCATGCTCCATGCTGTCAGCTAGGATAAGCCTTGAGATAAGAGGCTATGACTTCCCAGGGCATAAAAGTACACATCAGAACTAAAGCATCAGCCCTGAAACATTAGATACTACCTTGAACTGTGTTATGCAGATTACTCTTTCTGCATATCCTTCTCTCTGTTGCAGAGGTGATTTCAGGCCTCCTACCTAGCCCAGCTCACGGTACTCACGCATTTCCTATCATTCTCACAGTCACTCACCCTCAAGCCACTCCCTTCTTCACAAATTAATAAAACCCAGGTTCAAGCCTGGGTCAAGGTCTTTGTTTCTATGAATATTCATCCTGGCTGGACTTAGAACCCACTTGGCTTCCCATAACTATAAATATGTCTTAGTGTCTTTTTTCTTGCCTTGGATCACACTGGAAGTAGTAGATTGGAATTAACTCACTACAATTCCAATAATTTTCTTTGGGATTACAAACATAAACTTCTCCAACTGTGATGAGGACTAGGAGTTGCTCTCCATAGTTGGTGCCCAACATGGAATCGGGAATTACTTTTATCTTACCTGATCAGATAACACCTAAGAATTTGATAGACAAGCCAGGTCCCTGGACCTTGTCTTTGTTGACAGCCTACTCCCAGGCCAGCAAAGCTTCCTTCAGCCTGTGCATGGCAGCTTCCAAATCTGTAAGGCAATCAATCTTAGGTTAACATAATATCATCAGTATAATGGAGCAGTAACAAACAGTGGTCCAAGTGGCCAGGTGCTGGGCCCCTAGGCCATGACATAATGTTGGGCTATGCAAATAGCTTTGTGGCATCACCTGGAAGGTCCATTGTCTGCTCTCCCAGGTGAAGGTAAATTGGTTCTATTGGGTGTGATAGCAATGGAGAAGAAGGCATTGACCAAATCCACAACACAATGGTATCAACCCAGCATGAGGGAGAGACGATGCATCAAGTCAACAATATTGGGCACTGCTGCATGCAATAAAGGAATCACTTTATTCAGTTCCTGGCAATCCATAGTCATTCGCCATGCTCCATCCAGCTTCTATATGGGCTTACTGGGGAGTTAAAAGGTCTATGTGCAAGGACTATCAACCCCACCTCTTTCAATGGTTTGTCTCATTTGGCCCCCAGGTAGGCAATACTGCTTCATGCATATAACAACCCTTGTAGCCTGCAGGAGTGTCAGTGGTGAGTGGTGTGGATGTCACCTGACTATGGTTTTTACCATGTGAATTTGCAAGTGGAATTTTCCCTGCATGGTGTTGAGCAGAGCACCAGTCAGTTATGTCCACCTCTAGTATGTATTCGATAACGGGGGGGGGGAACATAGACATTATCAGGGCACAGAGACAATCACCGGTCACCCAATGTCACCTGGCTATATAGTGACCTCCATGCCCTTCCATGCATGTAGTACATCCTATGAAACACTCTGGGTTGTCATATATTAGTGTTGACTCAACTCTGGTATCCACCAACACTAGTACACATTGCATGTTTTCTGGGGAGACCAGTAAATAGTTCTAATGTGGCCTCTGATCTGCTGGGGTACCCATTAATTGGGTACCTCAGCCTGCTTCCTAATCTGGAAAAAAGGAAGCCAGTGTTACATCTTCCTGCTTCACTGGGGCTGACTTTACCTTCAGGCCCATCAGCCAGTATTGCTGCTCAGGGTGCAACTGCCACCACAGAGCCAGCAATGTGTCCAGGGGCTGCCCATCTGTCTTAACTGTGGCTAAGCCAGCAGCCAACAAGTCCATTTAAATTTGGCACTGAATGACCTTCGGTGGCCCCATAGCCATCCATGGATGTTGGCTCCGCTTGGCCAGAGACCACCTGCTTTTTCTCTTTTAGTGGTACATTTTTTACAAGTTTCACCTTACTTTGGCACTTTATTTCCATGTCCCTCAGCCAGGCTAAGGCATCCACAGTACCATGAATTGGGCAATCTGTGAAGTGGACTAGGAGGGCTGCCGGTGACCCAAACATGCCACCTGGCCTGCTCACCAAGATCAAGTCCTTCATACATGCTTTAAGCAGCTCCTCATCAGGCCTACAGTACTGCATGGTGACCATCATTTGTTGCATGCCCATTTCTCATAGCTCAGACATTGTCTAGGTAGGTTGTCCATTTCATGACTTGTTCTAGAAAGGTGCTTGGATTCTTCCAAACCAGGCAGGCAGCTGCCATTAACCAGTTTATCAAAGTCTGGTTACCTGTTCTGGGCTTGTCCTTGGCACATCCTGTAGAATCCAACACAGAGAGGGGGTGCTGGCTATGCTGGCTATTTGGGACTTCTGCAGGCTTAACTGCATGTATCAGCCCTGGTGTCCGATAGGTGTGGCAGCCATGCAGGCGCTGTCTCATCCATCGTTTGTTTCAATTGTTTCATTATCGCCCTTAACTCCGTGGCCCTGTAGGTCATGTACACTGTGTGACAGAGGTGGGCCATCCTCCCAGTCCCCCTCCTTGGGCTTGGGGCTCCTCCACCTCCACCTCCTGGCAAATAGCAGGCCTGACATGCAAATCCAGGGGACTCTCCCAGGGATGGGGACTTATACTTTGGGAGGAGGCGGTACTTTCCGTGCCCTGCAGTGTGACTTGCATGGCAGCCCGCTGTTGTTCCAGATCCTTCTCAGTACGTTGCAGCTGGGCTACTTGCTGGAGATCTTCCAGTTCATCGGAAAAGGGTGAAAAACAGCCACGCCAGCCACCTCACTGTCTCACCGTGGAGGGGGAGGAGGTGCATGTCCATCACTTCCAGAATCCTCAGCACTTCCCGGGCTGTCAGAGGACCACTTCCCTGGCCTCAGGAGCCTTCCAATCAGCTAAAAAGGTGACTATGGTTAACCAGTGCAAGGCGGGGGGGGGGGGAACACACCCTGGGGTCTCCCTAGCTGTCAGGCACTTTTTCTACAGACTCCACAGGGACACTCACTTCATCTTTCTGACTGTGACACTTGTAAAGGTCGGGGGATGGTGGGATGTTTCCTTAGATGAGGTTGCCAGAGGAAAGCACGCAGAGCTGACACCAGCAGAATATCCCATATTGCAAGCAAATACCTTTATTGTTCAGCCCGTATATATTGGTGGTCATCAAGGTTTACATTCTTGGGTACCGTCAGAGCCGTAGAGCACATGCGCGACTGTCTAGGCTAAGTCGTGCTTATGTGCGTATCTCTGTGCTTCGGCGGCGGCGCTAGACAGCAGCGTCCCACCCTGATGCATCCTCTGATGCCAAGGGCTGCAAAGCAACCCGAAGTGGCTCCCCACAACTGGATTCTGATACTGAAGGGGGAGACTTCTGTCAGGAGGGAAGTCACTGGGGTGCAACCAATAGAGGTCCTCCATTGTCGAAGAGTGAGGGCCAGCCACTCACTCTTCGACTCGGCTTTGTCTCCATAACCCTTCGCCACTTTCAGTCCTGTTTGGCAGTTAGATCCTGCACGATTTAATGTCCTGAGCTTATTTGAGAACTCTGAACTGAGCTATAGTTATCCTTTCAGCTACCCTCTGGTCCCATGTGTGCTTTCAAGCCTCCCTTTAGAACATCCTTGGACAAGAGCCAACTGTGGAGGCACATGTCAGTAATCGCAGCACTTGGGAGGCTGAGGCAGGAAGATCTTAAATATGGAGACCAGCACAGGCTATGAGACCGCATGTCAAAAAACTAAAGCAGCCAAACAAAAAATCACCTCTGAGGACGCAGAGGGCTGGACTGAAGCAGATGACTCTTAAGTCCCTATTCCCCGTGGGGCTTGCTTCAGGAAACAGTAACCTAAGTCTGCACAGAAAAGCCCACATGCAGTCACCATTGTGAAATTATTAATAGGCATAAGCACCTGCCTTGCAAGCATGTGGTCATGAGTTCGATCCCCGGTACTGATTAAAAAAAAAAAAAATATATATATATATATTATATATATATTTAAATATATATATAAATTTAAAAAAATATATTATATATATATATAAATTATTAATAGGAGTCATGCAAATTAGACATGTGGTCTGATCCAGCCTAAATTATACTCATCCCACCATTACTTTAAAAAAAAAAAACCTTCAGCTTTTAATGGGAGCACTTCCGTGTTGTTTTGCTCCTGGTTTTAACTTCTTGAACATGGTTCCCGTGGGCTTGGTAGTGTTACATGCATCTGAGGGAAGGCCCATGGCCTTCCTCCTTGTCTCAAGCTTCTGTAACTCTGCACCCTGTATTCTCTGCACTCGGAAGAAACCTCTGTACCTGCACTGGGTTTTTAAAAGATGTTTCTGTCTCTTCATTTTCATTGAGGTTATTCACAATTTAGACTGGAGTTTGTTTTTCTAATTCCTTGTTTTTTGAGACAGGGTCTTGCTGTGTGGCCTAGATTGGTTTCAAACGTCCCACCCTCCTGCCTCAGTCTCCTGAGGAACTGGGATTATAGCATGTGCCACTCCACTTGGGACTCTAATTTTTCACCCATTCATTCATTCATTCATTCACTGTGGGGAATGAATCCAGGGCCTTTGCACTGAGCTACTTCGTGAACCCTTTATTTTTTTATTTCAAGTCAAGGTCTCACTAAGTCAATAAAGTACTCAGACTGGGGTTGAATTTGTGATTCTCTTGCTTTCCAATCCCATTTTTCTGGAATTATTAGGCATGCACCACCACACCCAGCTTCTAATTTTCTTAAATGCTTTGGAGCCTTAAATCATAGGATCTATTTTGCTTCTTTTCCTGAATTTTTCCAATCATTTTGCCAAAGAATTTTTTCATGTCTAACTTAACTTAAACTCAACATGTAGCAAAGCGTGGTTTAAGCAAACTTACAACACAAATTAGAAATCATATAACTTTCCCTGATTCTCCTTTCATCTGAGAGTTCCTGCTCTTATTGCTTTTTTTGTTTCCCCCATAAACTTACTTAGCTGTACCTTGCCTGCCATAACTTTCACACTGTTCAATCAAGTAGGAAGAAAGGGACTCACACGTCCATCTCGAAATTACCTAACAAGTCTTTCTCAAGAAAATAGCCCTTTTAGAATGGTAGAAAATACCCTGACCATCTCTGAAAAATTGATTTCTTGTAACTTCAGTTTTAAAATGTGTTCATAAGGTAAAGGACAACAAAGTACAGTCCCCAGGGCCAACTCTAACCAGAGAACCTATTTTGTGCTGCCTGGAGCTAAGAGTAATTTGTTATATTTTTAAAAATACCATAAAAAACACAGGAACAAACAACATGCAATTGAGAAAGCCTGACATAAATATTATTTGGCCTTTTCCACAAAGAAGTTTGCCAAATTCTGGTATAGAAAACAGTGACAATTTGTTGTCCCTTTCCCCCAGAGTAATAACAGAAAAAAAATTAAACTTTAGCAAAATCAACTTGTGGTTGTGAAATTAATTTTATAGCAGGCCATTGTTTTGGACTAACTTCTTGCCTTAGGTCCCAAAAGACCAAACCAAAATGTTAAGTTACTTATGCTAAATATCCACACCACCAAGGCAGAGCTGATGTTTATCTAAGCTTCCCAGAAATCGGGAGAAAGAAGCAACAGCCAAGTCTCCAAACTGGCTGATTTTAGCAGGTATAACAAAGAGACAAGTAAAAAACCCCAGGCATGCGTAGAGGCATAGCACCCCACCCCTCAGGACGCTGAGGCAGGAGGATGGTGAGTTTAAGGACAGCCTGGGCCACACAGTGAGACCATGTCATTTAAAAAACCCAATAAATAAATAAAACACAAAGAAGTTCCATCTGCTTTAAAGTCTCTAAAGAAAGTGACTATGCAAGGACCAGTGTGTTTCCTCCTTTTTTTCTGGATTCTGTCTGCGGATGCTCACTTCACAATGAGTTCTCTGTCCTGCTTCCAGTTCTGAAGGCCGCCAGATTCACAGACTGTTCTTTGCCCAAATTCTATTAAATTGTCTGAAGTTGTTCTGTTGCCGTGGTCTTCAGCCTCCACTGGGGCCTTAATCCTGAGTTCTTTCTGGATTTCCTTCCTCTCCATGCCGGCTTCTTGTTAGGTGAGATGCTGGTTGTTTATGAGGTTTACCAGAAGCCATTGGTCACCCTGCCTTTGAGTTAAGGCAGCCAAGCTTCACGGGGTGGGGGGCTGTCTGCTAGGCTTCCCTCTGGAACTCTGCCTGAGGGTCATGCATCCTGTCCCAGTACAAAATGCTTCTGTGAACTCGGAAAAGGAAAGCCCTCCAAAACTCAGGCTTTCGCTGTTTTTTGAGGCTGGTCATTAATCCAGGACAAGAAGAGCCTGGTCAGCTACAGAGGGGTCTGCGAGGCCAGCTCTGCACCCTGCACAGCCTCGAGATGAAACCTCATGGACACTGTCCCTGCGGCTTTCAGAAGCCTTCATAAACCACCCAGCGGGGTTCTGACCCAGCTGCAGCTTCCCCTCCTTCCTGGCAGGCAACCTCGCTCCAGTCACCAGCCTCAGCTTCAATCCTGCCCTTGCTGAGTGTCCTTTAGCTCTTTCCTTTGGCCACCAGCAGTGGAGCAGTTGGCAGGGTACAGCCTGAGTGCTGTGCTGGGTGTAGACATCTACAAACACACAGGCAGTGTCACGGAAGCACAGTGGAAGTCATCTCAGACCAAGCTAGAGGAGGACAGATGCAATTCTCCTTCCTGAACAGTCTTTGCTGGTCAGTCCTAAACCACTGCAGCAGCCACTACTGTGCAGAGTGGGTGCCATGCCCAAGAGCAGGAGGTTGGTACATTTTCCCGAATCCCCCTTTAGAGCCCACTGGGGTCTCATGGGGGTGATTCTGAGGACACTGGTACATAGTCGGCCACACGCTCCCAGTCTGCAGAGTAATTTCTGTACCCACTCCCTGAGGTACTGTACTCTGCTTTTAAACACCAGGTGTTAAATATACAATGAAAGCACAGAGATTTAAAAGTGGGGAAACAGAACTCGGGGCACTGGAATTCTGTCACTGCTTATTTCACTGCTTGGAATTTGTATTCTTTTCTTCTTTCTGCAACTCCCCACCCCCACCATTCCCCACCCTCACCATTGGCACTGGGTATAGAACCCAGGGCCTCTCATGTGCTAGACATGTGTTCTACCACTGAGCTATACCTCTGGCCTCTTTATGTGTATGTGTGTGTGGGGTTTATTTTTGTTTGCTTTGAAGCAGGGTCTCACTGTATAGTTCAGGCTGTCCCTGAACTCACTATATGGTCCAGGCTGGCCTTGAACTAGCGGCAATCTGCCTGCCTCAGCCTCCAAAGTGCTGGGATTACAGGTATATGCCACCATACCAGGCTCCCTTTGTGTTTAAAATCTGAACAGTAAGCAGTCTAAGACTCCCATGCCTTTAATGTAATTGTTTTTTCTTTCCTTTTTCTATCTATCTATCTATCTATCTACCCACCCATCCATCCATCCATCTATCCATTCATCCATCCATTGGTTCTTTCAAGTCAGGACTATCTATGTAGCCCAGGCTGGCCTTGAACTCATGGTGATCCTCTCGTCTCTGCCTCCCTTGTACTGAGATTACAGGCATGTGCCACCTTACCTAGCTACTTTCTGGATTTTCTTTGCTTCATTTTATTATTTCTGAAAATAAGTTTGCCATGTAGTGTGTGTGTGTGTGTCTGTGTACTCCGGGTGTCTAATAAGCTCAGTATTCTTCTCTTCGTTCTTCTTCCTGCTCACCTGGTTTCCCTACCGGCCCTTGACTCAGGTTGTCTGCCTCTCCCTCACCACCGGCACCTTTTTCCTATCTACTGGCTTCTTTCCAGTTTGAATGACTCATACTCAAGCATTTTCCTGTTTTGACCGTCCTTCACTGCCTGACTTCTTTTCTCACCCTCCCCCTTCTCTCTCTTTTCTCTTCCTTCTTCCCTCCTTCCTTCCTTCCTTTCCTTCTTTCCTTCCTTCAGTGCTAGATATGGAACCCAGGATCTCATATATAGGCCAGTCCTCTGTCACTGAGTTACACCCTTTTTATGCTTGAGACTAGGTCTTACTAAATTGGCCAGGCTGACCTCAAACTGCTCAGTCTATTGAGTTGCGAGGCTTATGGGCGTGCACCACCATGCCTAGAGACCGGATCCTTTTAGTTTGTGGCATTAATGACTCCATAGGTTCAAGTGCTACTCTGTGCTTGACCTTGGGCAGTGCAACCTCACACCCACGACTATCCAGTTTCCTTTTACCAAGTCCAACCACAGTTTACTGATAAAGTATTTTACACATGCTTTAGATTACTTTTTTGTTTTTATTTTGGTTTTGAGCAGGCTCTCATTATGCAGTTTAGGCAGGATTTGAGCTTGTGGTGATCCTCCTGCCTCCCCCTCCCAGATGCTGGACCCACAGGTATGCACACCACACCTGGTTTCCCTGAGTGACTTTTCACTTCAGGCTCAGAAGTGGAAAGATTTATCCAAGGTCATGCTGTGTGATGGCATTAGAGTGAGAGTCAGAATTAGTTCATTCTGTTTCACGTAAATAAGACTTTAAAAAAATTAATTAAATTTTTTTCCCTCTGTACCGGGGATCAAACTCACGACTGCGTGCTTGCAAAGCAGGCGCTTATGCCACTGAGCTAAACCCCCAACCCTGTAAATAAGACTTTTGTTAGTGAGAAAAAACATAATCTCAATAGTTTTTATATTGTTTACATGTTTGCAATATTTTGAATATATTTCATTAAATAAAGTATCCAAATCAATTTTGTATCAATCAATTGATCATCAGTTGTGTGTCTGACCTTGTGCTGGGCACTGCATAGGCATACAAGATGCTCTCCCTCCCCTTCCCCCTGTGCAACCTCACACAACCCCTCCCCCTCCCACCTGTGCATCTGGCCCCGCCCACCCAGCTTCCATGTGCCCATCACGTGTCCATCACGTGTGGCTGTGGCGGTCTCTGCATCTGGGCTGCTCCCCCATCTGTTCTCTGGGGTTTCTCACATTGCTGTGTGATTGCTGGTCCCCTTTGTCATTCCCCATTGACTCTCCCTTTCTCACCATCACAGATTTTCCCTGTAGTTGCACCAGACAGGAGAGTAAGATGACCACACGCTTGGGAGCTTCCCCCACTTTTCCACTGTCAGGAAACCAGTGGCCACAGTGGGCTCAGCAAGGACAGCAGGTTGGGATCTCTAACACCAAGAATGTGGCCATCATGCAGCCACAGGGAATGGATAGACTCCTTTACTTTGGGTCAAATGCTGGGATCCAACTTCCCAGACGGAGAAAAACCCATCGACAAGAAAAGCTGCTGTTTGGAGGCTGATCAAGGGACCACATGAACCCTGGGTGCCCCTGCTGACTCAGTGATTCTGAGTTCGACTGAATCAAGTCCTTCTATGGGGAAAGGGGTCCATTTTTCTTTGTTACTAAAATTGTGTAGATGATAATGAAAGTTTAATTTAGTCAACAGGTGGGAAAAGTCAATGTAGATCATTAGATGAATATGTTCTTTAAGTTCTGCTTTTAATCAGATTAAATAGCATTGCCACCTAGTGAATAGTAAAGCATTTTTCATGGAGCTGCATGCCAGGAAGATATCTTGGTAAATTACTGTCAATAAGGTCACTTAACATTCTGAAACTGAACCTAAGCAGCCTATTTCAGGACCATGTCTGTTGGCCTGACATTTACTATAACCCAGAGGTTCTGGCTGCGATTTCTAGTAAGAAAATTTCAAGATTCCTTTGAAAAAAATTTTTCGACCTCACAATACATCCCTCAAAGCATGTACAAACAAAGTACTGTGTTAAAAATACTTGAATACATTCCTTTCTCCCATGTTCCACTAGCAATATGGTGATAGGTCTGGCTTGTCTGCCCCCACCCCAGCTACCCGAGTTCCCGGAATGGCTGCTCCCAGCTGCCCGGGAACAAGGCCTAGGACACAACACGCCCACCCCTTCTGCTAGGTCACAGCACACCCCCAACAGAGCATAAGCTTTTGCTGTGGGCCCATCCTCAGCCATTCTCCTCCCCAATCTCATGCCCTGCTTTGCCTCACCCTGCCTAAGGCGATCCCACTAACCCTCCTACTCCAGTCATAAAAGATCCAGCTCGGCAAACTAGACTGGACTCTCCTTTGGAGTTACCCCCACAAGGTCCTGTCTGGAACCCTACATTCAGGTTGGCTGTGTTCTGTACTGGGTCATCACTGCTTACCTAACTAACATCTGGTACATAAGATTGTTTTAGGGGATTGGTATTTTTTTATCCACTTTGATTTAATTTTTTATTTCATAAAATTTATAACTATGTGTGAACCCTTGCCTTTGATCCCTAGCACTGCAAAAACTACAACAGCAAGGTTTCCAGATACAGAATGAAGCCAAAAAGCTTACAGAGAACACCTAGACTGTGTACTCACTCCCTAGGATCTATCATTCACATTTCACATTTTCCTATATTTGTTTTATCATCTCCACTTGACAATTCTGTATTCATCAAGCCATCTTGTTTTTTTTCCTCCACATTTCATAATAAAGATACTGGCTCCATTCCCCCCGTTACTTAAACACCTACGTGATGTAGGTGTTTGGGATAAATGATTGAAGTTTTTTTGTTTGTTTGTTTTTGAGACAGGGTCTTGCTATCTAGTCCAGGCTGGCCTTGAACTCACTATAGCCCAAGTAGGCCTTGTGTCAATCTTCCTGCATCAGCCTCCCGATTGCTGGGATTATAGGCATGCTTGGCTCAAGTAATAAAATTTCTTACTTACTCTTGCTCTATAAAACATTTACTAGTTCAAAAGTAAAATGTGTGCTGAAAGTCAACTCTTAGTCCTACCTTTTATCCTGTTCCTCACTCCCCTAAGAAATCATTTTCTGTTTTCATTAGTTTCTGAGTTAGCTTTCACTGTGTCTCTTTTAAAAATGAAGCAAATACATACATATTTTCTTGAAATTTTTTGTTTTGGGTGCTAGCCCATGCTAGGCAAGGGCTCTATTGCAAGCTACATTCCATGTCTCATATTTCTATACAAGAGGTACAGGATTCTGTATACTTGCTTGCTGTACTTTTCTTACTTGAGTATGTATCCTAGGAATTTCTCCATTTCAGAGATTTTAATTCTCTTTCCATGACTCTTAATTCTGCATTGCGGAGATGACCATTATGTAGTCAATCCACCCCCCTACAATGTGCTACCAGATTGTTTCCAACAGTTAGGTATTAATATATAAATAATGCTACAGTGAACACCCTTGAAGATACTTTGAATCTACTGGGCTGTATCCTCAGAGTGAATTCCTCAGTGGGGTGGGTAAGTCAACAGTCAGAGTGCATGGAACAATAAACGCATCATCAGAAACTGCTACACACCCTCCCATAGGGTTTCCACATTCTACAGTCCATTAACGTCCTATTAGCCACACAAGGGACTGTTTTTGTCAGCTTCACTGGAGGAGAGTTTCAGTAGTTTTTTGATACTATATAGAAATTGCCACAGTCTTAGTGACCAAACAAAGCACACTGATCTCACAGTTTCTGTACATCAGGAATCTGAATCCAGCTGAGTGGAGCCCTGTGTTTTAGGTCTCACAGTGTCACTGGGCTGTGTCTGAGGTTCCCACAGCTGAAATGTGCAGCTTACTTGGCTCTTTAGTAGAACAAGTTTGCAGGTTTATTGATGCACATCATGGAAAAAGAATTTTCAGGACATGTCAGTAAGAGGCATGGGAAGGATTTATTAGGCAGAGATTTTAGGACCCACTTGAGAGTGTGTGTGGATGCTCAGAGAAATGAGATGCATAATTTCCTAGAAGAGGGAACATTTATGCTTCCCTTGAAGGGGTGGAAATCCCAGAAGGTGGTAAACCTCCAAGAAAAGTACTAGCACATTCTACAGGTCTCAGCCTAGTTTTTTGTTCTTTCTGTTTTTTGTAATTTAAACATTCTTTGGATTCTTTCAACCATTCCTCTATCTTAGGATCAGACTCTTGCTCTTTGCTTTTTCAACTAAGCCAATTTATGAACTTGACTATTCCTGAAGAATTCTGGGTGTGAGGGGCTTGAAGGGAAAGATCCTCGCCGAACCAAAGGACCGCTGATATGGATCGCCTAGGGTGACTTCGGCTGGGTCCTGGAAGTTTTAGCCCTTTTAAAGATACAATTTTTGCTTATGATTTTCTTGGTTTCTCTCTCCCTTTTTTATAATCCTATCTTTTGTGTCTTCTATTCTACCTCATTCCCATCCTGGAGATTTTGATCTCTAGTTTCTAAGGGGTGTGGAAGGCCTGGCGTTTTTTCTGCAAGTGTTTCAGACTGAGGAGGGGCATTGCTCCTATCTAGCCAGGGAGCAAAAGTCTCATCCTGACTGATCAAGAAAGAGAACACAGGAAGATGGGTTTGATTGGTTGACAAAGGACCATCTTTTGATAGTCTGGAAAAGGATAAAGACATTAGTAAGTCATTGACTCTTAAACTTTATTTTATAACCTGGTTAAACAGGCTGGGGCCAGAAATTAACACTAGACTATTGCTAAATAGTGGCTCTAAAAAATGGTGGAAGCCAGTAAAGTTTGGCACAGCCTTTTGTTTTTAGTGTTAACTTCTATTTGTTCTGAAGTGTTTACTCAAATATTATAGGTGGGTTTTAAGAGCACAGAGATGCCTCGTTGTTTCATTTATAAGAAATTGAATGTCTTTTTATTTTAATTATAACAATGGCAAATTAAGATTTCTATAGTATATTTTTTGACCATTGGGCCATTAAAATTTTTACTCTGAGGTTCTATTTTGTAGACCTGGAAGCCTTTTGTAATGACTGGCTCTAGATAATATCAACAAGGTAAAAGAAAGTGAATGACATAAAAGTAATAATATTAGTAGCTACAGTATTTTATAGTGCCATTTTTATTTTATAGGCATACCTACAGTATACAAGAAACTAAGTCATTAGCTGAGAGAGGTTCTTGAAAGAATACTCAAATAACATCATGGGAATATACAAAGAGAGGCTAAAAGACACATATTTGACATAGCTAATGAGACTGATACAAATTTTTATGGCTATAGGTTATAGTTATAGCTGGAGAGTGTTAGCAGGGGCTAGTATAATATTTGCAGCATCATTTTTTGTATTTTATTTTATTTTATTTTATTTTAATTGGTACCAGGGATTGAACTCACGACCACACACTTGCAAGGCAGGCACTTACGCCACTGAGCTAAATCCCCAGCCCAGCACTATTCTTTGTTACCAAACTTTAAAACTTTTTTTTCTCTTTTCGCTATAAGGGATCAAACTCACAACCTTGCACTTGCCAAACGGGTACTTGTTCCACTGAGCTAAACCCCTGGGTCCTAAACTTTAAAACTTTTTATTTGCAAGTCCCATGTAAGCCTGGAGCTGATTAGCCCCTATCCTGTAATTTTTGTTGTTGTTGTTGTTGTTGTTTGTTTTTTGTTTGTTGAATCAGGGTCTTGTTACATAGTTCAGGCTGACATTGAACCCACTATATAGCCCAGGCTGGCTTTGAACTCAGTGATCCTCCTGCCTCAGCCTCTTGAGTGCTGGAATTATAACGTGTGCCACCACACATGCATCCTTTAATGTTTTAAGTGAGTCTGAGAATTCCCCAAAACTTGTATAACTTTTTTTTTTTAATGGAAAGCTCCAACAGAGCTTTTTAAGGGTCAGAAATTGTTAAGGGAAAAATAAAGGAAAAATGAAATTGATATGAGCTCAAAATAAACTTTAATGAAGCATTTGCATGTACTTTACCCAGTTATTAAAACAGCCAGACAGGCAGCTGGACAGACAAAAGAACACACAAAACAATTATGTTTAATCAGTGGACTTTTAGATGCATTGGCTATGTTGAATTAAAATAATCTCTTTTTATAGTTTTACATTTATAATTCTAAATAAACTGGACAGAACTTTTATAGGGGTAATTACCACTTCTTAAAAATGTAAGTCATAACAGTATTTTCTTTAATTTTTTTTTGGGGGGGTACCAGGAATTGAACTCAGGACTTTGCATTTGCCAGGCAGGGACTGTGCCACTGTTTCTCTAAAATTTTAAACTATTCTGAGTACATTTTTTTTTTGTTAGTTAACAAACTTATAACAAATAAGAGTCAGAAGGGGAAAGAGAGAAGAGCTATGAAGTTCTATATAATTGCTTTACTTTCCCTCCTTATTATAAAACTAAGTTTGAGGTCTTATCTTTTTACTTTATCTTACATCTGAAGAAAAATAAACCTTTTGAAATCTTGCATCTTAAATTGGCCTTAAGTTTATAAAATATAACCTAAAGGTGACATTTTAGGGACTGATGGAGTTACCCATAATGACGTAAGATGTGTTACATGCTTTTGGGGATTCCTCACATACTTTTTGAAAGAGACAGAAAAAGAAATAAAAAAGAGAGGGAGAGAAAGAGAAGTTAGTGTCTCCTGTGTGTGCAGCCTGCCTGCTTCCCAGGACCACAACTGCCCAGGGGGCAACTTTGCACTGCTATCCCAGCGTGGGAAGTGCCGAGGGCCAGCTCTGCTTTAGTTTTTGTCATCGACTAGTCCAGACATCCGTGCTAGTCATGTGGAAATCTGCATTTTTGCTTCTGACACACAATTGTTCCAGCCTGTATCAACAGATCAGGAAAGCAGGGAAGGGAGCTGCACACAAGAGCCGGGCTTTGCTAAACAGTGGATCCCAAAGGTCTTTAAATCTAGGGACCTCTAACATATACAAGGAACTTATAGAGGGCTTTAAAAGTCTAGAGAGAGCTGAGCATGGTGGCACATGGCTGTGGTCCCAGCACTTGGGAGGCTGAGGCAGAAGGACAACTGTGAGTTTCAGGCCAGCCTGTCCTACATACTGAGTCAAAATCAGTCTGAACTACATACCAAGACTCTGTCTCAACTTCCCCATAAAAATAAATGCATATAAAATTCAGAGATGTCACTTAGCAACACAGATCACATACAGTTTTAGATTGGGGGTAAGCTTGAGGCCAAAATTATCGTAAGAATACCAGAACCAAATAAGATGGAGGGAGGAATCAAACTAGCATTACAGAAGTAACTGTAAGAGGCTCCAGAAGTGAGCAGGGATGGACAAGTGGCTCTAGGACCTAGAAAGGTCATGAGAGACGGCTGAGAAGGGTTGATGTGGCACCCTTCCTCTGGGCCTGTGGGCCTCTCGTCTTGGCTGGAAAAACCCAGAGGCTGTGCACTCCACCCGCCGTGGTAGGACATTGGGAACTGTCCCCAGAGCCACGGGAAAGCTTTTTGAGCGCCCCAGCTCCCTTAAACAAAGACTGAGTTTCCTGATAGATGAAAGCCTGAGTAGGACTGAAGGGACAAGAAGGGGTTGAGGAGTACCTTAGGGGAGAGAGGCGAAAAAACAGTAAACAAGCGGACTGCTTCTCAGTTTGAGTCCATTGACTTCACCAAGTTTGGAGGATATCGTCATGATCTGAATGACCACCTGAATCTACACATATTCCCGGCCATCCAAAAAGGGGAGTTGTAGCATCAGGTGAACCAATATGCATTTAGTGGGGGTTAGAAGAGCAGTTTAGAAGATTTCCTTCCATCTAAAGCTTTTAGGAGTCAAAAATGTATGTGAGATTGTCTCCTTGTCTGTTACCTCAAAGGCTGGTCATCTTTGTGGTGTCTCAAAATTATAGACCGCTAAGATAGGTAAAAATATTATAGGCAGTCAGACAGGGCTCGGCCCCTGAGGGAGTCAATGCGGAGGATAAAACCACATTACAACCGTGGCCAGAGGTGCACTGTTGAAGGCTGTGCCTTAAGATGGAGACAAAATGACCATACTTACATGCTTCCCTCGAGAGACTAGCAATAGATTAACATTAACGTCAGTCACCCTGGAGGGTGGCCAGAGCCCCCTGAACCCCCAATCGTCTCTTCCTAAAAAGGCACTTGTTCTTTCCAGGTATACTTGCTACATGACCTGCTTCCCCCTGGATCAATATTACCTAAATGGCTAAACTTGTAATATTACAGTTTTGCCCACCTTATGATTTTGCTCTATAAAACATTCTGTGTAAAATGGGGTCTACGGCAACCTACTTGGAATCCCTACTGTCTCTTGGGAGCTATTTTTTATTCCCCAATAAACTCTCCTACTGTTAACCTCTATAGCCCCTCAAAACCCATTCTTTGATTTTGGGGAACATGAACTCAGTACACCAGACACCTAACAGATTGAGAGTTACATTTGTTTCCTCTGTATCATCAGGACTGGATTTCCCACACCAGTTGCAGGAGAAACTTTGCTGGAGGGAAGGCGGATGGGCCAATTTTTATGTGTCTCCTGGTGAGGAAGTTTAGCTCCATCTCACCCAGGCACGGGGTATGCCACCCTGAGTGGGCACCTAACTGACGAAGCCGCTACGTACCCTAGAGGATACCTCTCCACACTGCTTCCCATTTCTGGTTAGAGGGGCAAGCACTTATTATCACTGGTGCTTTTATAAACAAGCACTCATTTTCTAGGGACTTTGGAACCCTCTAACTACAGCAAAGGAAAAACCTAAAGCTGCAAAAGTTTGTAGGCAGGGAGAGAGATAAAGAGACAAACGGCTTCAGATGGTAAGAGGCTGAAGGAAGTGGGGAAGAAAAGAAAAGCCTCTGGCTGAACTTATCAAAAGTTTGGCCTGGTTGCCCTTTTCCTGCCTGACACTGGCCTGCCAAGAGAAAGTGTCACCCAGCTGGGTCTGAGAGTCCCTGAAGCTGAAGTAAAGAACCTAACTTACTCTTCTGTGAATAAATTTGCAGGTGTGTTGACTCCCATAGAAGAAAAAAATATTTTCAGGACACATCAGTAAGAGGCACAGGGTAGCAGAATTAAGATCATGGATATTAGAGACACTTGTGCCTGACGACCAATCCATTACTTTTCAGCTCCAAATGCATCCTTTTTGCCAGCTCTTTCTCAACGCATCCGGACTCTGAATGTTTTCCTTTGATGAAGCTCTGCCAGTAGAGGGCGCACGAGAGACAAACAGCAGGAGGAAAAGGGTTTTGCTTTCTGCCTGGGCTTAGGTTCTGCGATGTGAGGGATGTTCCCAGCCTTACTCTCAGCAGCTTCCCAGGTACCCTCTCCTAGGGTATTTTACAGTGAAAGGCCTGTGTGTGGGGGACCCTTCCCAGTGAGCAGCTCAGCACCCAGAAGGTGGATTTCTGGCAAGTTCCAAAGGGATGAAGTCCCCCAGTTTCATGGGTTAGCACCATCGGGCATTGTTACTGTTTTTTTGAGACAGGGTCTCTCTATGCCTCCTGCAAAGGACTTGTGACACTGCCATACAACTTCTCAGCAAGCTCCTGACTCTGCTGGGTAGCTGTGTCTTCCTTGGGGTTCTTTTTTGGGGGAGGGGTGATGGCTGTTCCTTATATTACAGCCTCTAGGATTTTTAAAACTGTTTTGGTACTGAGATATACCAGTACCCAAATAAATTTCTTTTTCCCACAGTCCTGAGATCCAGACATCATTTGAGTCAGTGAGACAGTGGCAGAATTCATTTAGAAGAATTTCGGAGTTCAGTGAAATCAGACCTTTTGTTCCCTGGTCACCCCAGCTCCCCGCGGCACTGCCCATATCGTTTTTTCTTTTTGCTCTGTGTTGTAATGTCTGGCAGGAGACTGCAGCCCACTGCAGGGGTCTCTGAAAACTGGTGTCCCATGTGGCTTGAACCCATGGCATTCTCACCTGCCCGCTGGATTTACTTGGAGTGTTTCGACTGCATTTGGATCCTGTGTGATGGTTCTGGAGATGTCTAGTGCAGAACTAAGAGGCTGCCAAACTCCAAGTGATCATGCAGATGGAACCAACAACATATGTGCTAGACTCCTTTTACTGGGACGCACTAGATCAAACTTGCAAAGACAGTTTATAACTGCCAGACCACAACAGGACACCCATCTGAGGCCCATTAGATTAGCTTTCTGGAGGAGGTCCCTAACTGTGGTTGCCCCTTCACTGTCTCTTCTCAACTGGGAGCAGCTAGATGAAAACTAACCCCCATTCTCCCCTAACTGCAGCTAGACACTTCTTCACAGGGTGAATATTTTAGATAGCTAAGTTATTTAGAAATACTATAGGCAGTCTGACAAGACTGGGCCCTGGAAAGGTCAGTGCAGAAGACAACTGTGGCTGGAGGCACATTCACTGAAGGCCAGGCTTAAAAAACAAAAACAAACAACAAGAAAAAAAAACCTAACTATACCCACATACTCACTCTTCTTTAAAAACACCATTACAAAAACCAAATGGTAGCCGGGCGTGGTAGCTCATGCCTATAATCCCAGCACTCCGGGAAGCTGAGGCAGGAGGATCGTTGTGAGTTTGAGATTATCCTAGGCTACAAAGTGAGCTCAAGGCCAGCCTGAACTGCATAGAGAGACCCTGTCTCAAAAAGACAAAAAAAAAAGCCAAAACAAAACAAAACAAAAAACCTAAACGGTTACTTCCACATACACAATTAGATCTTGCTATCTTTACCTTAAATTTTTAAACCTGATTGCAGAAAGTAACCTCCATCAGAACTCGACTGACAAAAGGACAAATCTGATGAGTACACCTAGGTCAAGTCCTACAGAGGGATATCCAAAGGTAGAGCACGATGCCCAGTGCAGTTAATAGCATGGGGTTGAGGGTGAGCTTGTGCGTTAACAGACGATAGAACCCTGTCATGTCTGCCCTCCTGGAAGGTGTGACTATGGAGGTAGGAACAATTCCAGGCCTGTGGTGAAGCTCGTTCCTGTCCAGCCCCCCAGTGCAAGCACTCTCGAGGGTGACCCTTGAGGAAAGCCAACACCACAAGTACTGAGATCCACACAGGCTGTACAACCCCTAACTTGGGGACAACTAAAGAAGACAACACAGGACGTGTGCACATCGGTGATGTGACAGAGCCTCCCAGAAACCACTGACAATGTTTGCTGTTATGAAGCCCATCACAGCCTGTACACTGTTTCAATGGCTGCAATTACAAAAACAAAGAGGGAGAAATTCTGGAGACCACAAATTATAAATTGAGGCTAGGTCCTGGAGCCTTAATGGAGGTTGCAATGGTCCTGTGATGCTGCGATGCTCCAGGCAAAGATCCTCATTAAATTAAAATCACCTCTCAATCATCCAATAATCCCCTCACCATTTTGCTCAATGTAAATGTGATCAATAAAAACTGAGGTTCTGGCTGCATCGTGGCCTTTTGTTTACGGTGAACAACTGGTCATCCCAGTTCACCACTTCACTGCAAAACAAAAAACAAAACAAAACAAACCCAAAATGGCATATGTGAAGTGTAGGAATGTTGGGCCAGGTGTATTCGTTTCACCTGTAATCCCAGCTACTTAGGAGGCTGAGGCAGTTTAAGGCCAGCCTGGGAAATTTAGAGAAACCCTTGTCTCAAAAATTACAAAAGGGTTAGGAACATAGTCTAATGGTAAAGCAAAAGCAAGGCCCTGGGGTCAATTTCCAGTCACCCCCACACCCTCAAGTAACAAATGTTAACACTGGATC